>OOFJ01117718.1:0-11291 GCA_900323375.1 Benthosema glaciale
GGGGGGGGAGATCGATGGGAAACAAAAGCAGTGGCAGCCATGATGGAAACCAGATGTGGGCCCTCCGAGGGACCGGGTGAACGAGAGAGAGAGAGAGAGCAGGAGGTTGGGGGTGGAACAGTGTAAAGCAAAGGACAGAAAGAGACAAGAAGTGAAGAAAATGAGGAGGTGGGGGAATGGAATAGACGAGGCAGAAGAAGACTAACTATGCAAAAGGAGGGAAGACAGAGAGAGAGAGAGAGGTTTGACGAAAAAGAGAAATAGAGGAAGAATAGAGGGGGAAAAAATATAAATGAGAGATGGCGAGGAGGAAAAAAAGACAAATCCAAAAGGACAGGGAGGGGTGAGAAAGAGGAAAAGAAGGGGGTCAACAGATGGGATGAAAGAGGAGGAGGTGAAAGAGAGAAGGACAGGAATGTGGGTCGGGGAGAGAGAGAGAGAGAGAGAGAGAGAGAGAGAGAGATGAGATGCGTAATACAATAGGAAGAGAGGATAGACTGTAAGACCAGTCGGCTTCCTTTCCTAAATCCTGCTGTATCATATTCTAGACCAGACCTGGGGTCACACAGCATGGCCAGACGCTATAGTAGCATGGTTTGTTTTTCTCAATCTTAGGTGCCAGACGGGTGGAGCCTGGACACAGGACCACACCAGAAGACACAGATGACTTAGAGAGTAGACCAGGGGTGGTCCCTTAGCTGAGAGAGCAATGAAGCAGGGACCCCCACTACATATTGTATACAACTGTTTCAGATTTTTTTCATAGATTCCATTGTTTCATAATATTTCAGATATTAGTCAGATATTTAACCACTTCTGCCAATACTTAGTAAACTTGACCTTTAGCTCTGTACTGTGTTCCCTCTACACACACCAAACCTCTTTGCAGGCAGGGATGCTAGGGTTCAAGTGGTGAATCCTCAGTCTTAACTGGCCATGTAAGTCCCCTAACCCTAAAATCAGTCTTAACCAGCCACATAAGTCAGTTTCACAATATTTTCGCTTTGGCGGAAGTAATTTCACTTCTGTGTTTCCTAATCACAGTCAGTAGGCTCCAGTAGAGCCTACTTACAGTACTCCATTGCATGGTCTTGATGAGTAACCTACTGGTGATTATGGGTTGATACTTGATAGCATTCGAAGCGTGTGGTCCAGGCCTTGCCTTAGTGGGAAAATGTGACCACTATACTGTTGATAACACTACCATGGCGGTCAGACTTACAATTGACAAATAAGGGCAACTTACAATAAGCAGAGGGACGTGTGACGAGTGCCTCAACAAGCTACCAGGTAAACCCTGGACTAAACAATATGGTATCTAAACTCCTCTCTCCTCTTTGCCTCCTTTTCGAGTTTGTGTTGTTACATTATTATAGGCCTATGGGAGCGAATATGGAAAAAATAATGCTACCATGGCGAAGTTTACAATTTAGGCATTTAGCAGACACCTGTGGTAACTTACAATGAGCAGAGTAAATAATCATAGTATGCAGAGACAGTGTAGTTTAGTGGATCAGTAGTAGGTAAACCATGAACCTGTCTAAAGTTCTAAACAATATGCCATCTAAACTCCATTCACCCCTTATCCATCCCATTTTCCTCCGTATGTATGACCTTATTCGAGTACATTTAGGTCAATTTAGGCCTATGCCAAAATATAGAGCAGGCATGTCAACCCACACTCGATCACCGATTGACACATATTCCTGTACTCTGACGTTGCTGAATGTTTGAGCTTTAACTAGTAGCCTATGCTCGTTGCCAAGTGTACAGCTTACTAGCTAATGTCCTAGACATGAGGACAGATAATGTGTGTATGTGCGCCGGATAATGAATAATAACCATGGTGGGTACTTCTTGGCCATAACATGTGTACAGACATCCCACTTCTCCCAGTAGTAGCTCTGGAAGTCTTTGGTGTCGGCTCCCCGACACCCGCGAGAGGTCATAATTCTCTCGTACATCGCCACCATCATAACCTCAGAATGATGGCGGCGTATAATTTGCACACTTTGACACCCACACCCACACCCACACCCACCCACACACACACACAAACACCGAACATTTCCGTATCCACTCTAGTCCGGATATGCAAAGAAATTTGTTCGCAGTCTACTCCAGTGGTTCTCAACCTGTGGGTCGGGACCCCCACATGAACTGGTGTGGGGGGGTCACAACGACGTCAATTACATCACAACACGGAAGCAAGCGTTGCCTATCGACGGAGATAGGCAAGGTAAATATAATTGATTATTTTGGAGGGTCCCCAGCTCAAATATGATTTTGGGGGGTCCCCAGTTAAAATATTATATTTTTTTGGGGGTCGCAGCCAGAAAAGGTACTTGACAACGACTGGTCTACTCGACCAATGAAGGGATCTTTCCCTCTTGTTTGGTGTCTTCACCAACGCATTCGCTGTGGGAGGACCTGCGAGTCAGCTTGTCACAGACTGACCTCAGTATATTATGTAGGCATTTGTGCATTTTTGCTGTAATAGCCAGACCACACCAATGCAACTAGTCGCAACTCCTTGCAAGGCCAGCCCCACGCCACACCAATGCACATTGCAACTCCTTGCAATCCCTGCCATTTGGGGATAATGGTTGCAAGTACTGTATAGTTGCATTACATGTTGAAAGGAGTTGCACGTTTGTTTTTGTTTCGAGAGCCCTTCATTTTCTTCCAAACCTTCCTATTTGGCCAATGAGCAACACAAAAACCCCACAGCACATGTTCCGCTGCGTTCACTGCAGTCCATGCCACCCCTTGTTCCATCTCTCTCTCCCCACACACACACATGCACACGCACACGCTCGCACACACACAGATCCAATGTGGAAAATGTGGCATCGCTGTAACCACACAGTTGTCGCTGGTGTCCAAGGTTCCTAAAATTAAAAAA
Organism: Benthosema glaciale; assembly: GCA_900323375.1. NCBI lineage: Eukaryota > Metazoa > Chordata > Actinopteri > Myctophiformes > Myctophidae > Benthosema > Benthosema glaciale. Next base: position 2,906 of record OOFJ01117718.1, read on the forward strand.
AAACGAAACCCTGCTGCCTTTCCTCTCGTTTCTCCCTCTGTTTTCCAACTCTACTTCTTTTTTCTCTCTCTTTCTCCCCCCTCCGTCCCTCTCTCTCTCTCTCTCTCTGCCAAAGTGCTCCGCCCTGCCCTGCACACAGAGGGGGAAACACTAAAAACTCTCTCTCTCTCTCTCTCTCTCTCCCAGCACTGAGTCTGCCTTGTTGTGTCTGCCACTGTCTGTGCTGCTTTAGTTTCCTCTTTGTGTGTCTGTGCGTGTGCACGTCTGCGTACTGCTCAGACAGAGCATGAGTCCAGCAAAGGGGTGGAGATCAGATGATAAGCAATAAGCATAGAAATGCAATGCTCAAGAGATGTGATGGGACTTGTCCTAAAAGAGATATCTCACTTCCTTTCCGATCCATTGAACTTCAAAATTCACGTGTGATGACATATATAGCCTACAGATATCTTGTCATCATGATTCACTCTTAAGATATACTACTTTGACAGCTTTATGAACACAAAGATCTAGGAGTTATTATACCTAATGAATAACTTCTCCAAGTCAGTCAGCTACATGGACTCGACCAGAAACAGAAGTAGGCTAGTTTAGCAATAAATATTCAAGTAAAAAAAAACAAGAAAAGGTTAGACCTAGATTTAAATATGATTTGATGAACTAGTGGCACATTTTACACGTTCATACTGACATTAAAAATGTCCATACTCTGAACTGCAATAATACATGTCTAAAACGCTGTTGGGTAAATAAACATGTGTAGGCTTATAGGCTACTTAAAAGCTGATGAATGTATAGGCCTATTATACACCAACAACATACACCCAACCTTTTTCCCCCACGACAAATTTCACGCTTTTCATGCACAGACAGTCAAAGCTCGGACGGGAAGGGAACTTAGGAAGGGGGACTTACCATGACTTCAGTCGGGAATTCCTACATAGCTGTCGGCTCCTTTTATGCAGACTCTTCCTCTCGGCATTCTCTGGAACCAACTTTCTCCCCTTTTTTTAAAGAAAGGAGAGAAAGAGAAAACTATCTAAAGACAACAATATATCTATCTACAGATGCCATGACATTGTATATTATAGGTCTAAAACACTCCCCTCCCTCGGATTTAGACTCTGAACCCCGACTAGACGATAAAATTAAGTAGCCTGCATCTCTTCTAGACTGAATCCCAACTCTGGCCGCTATTTCCCAGCCTGCGAAATACGGCAAACTGCAAATTCTCTTTTTCCTTTTTTTATTCCGTCTGCCCGTGAGTGAGGCAGCGAGTCCCGTGCACGCATCATGCACGCCCCCCACACACACACCTCCCAGCTCCCTCCCTCCCAGTCCCCATACATCGGTGGTTCCCAAAGTGGGGTCCGGCCGTCCGGCGTCATTGAGGGGGGTCCCCAGCTAAATGATAGTTTGGAACCAAATGGACGCTAGTGGGTCCATTTGGTTTAACATGTTCCATTTGAGTTAAATTAACATATATTTTCCAATATAAATTGGGGGTCCCGTCCCACTCCCATCCGTCCCATAGATAGAAATCGCATTAAATGGGGGTCCGTACTAGACTAATGCATGTGGCATGTCAAACTGGGGGTAATTGAAATTAAACGGGTTGAGAATCTTCTATTATGGGGCATATCTTTTCAAATGGGGGTCAGATCTGTGCGGGCTAATTAGTGTCAATTTGGGGGTCCTTGACATGAAAACTTTTGGGAACCACTGCCATGTAGGCTACACAGCATAAATACCTAAAGCCTGCTAGCATGCAGATGTACTGTACATGGGTTGCGAGCGGCGCGCGCTAAATTGTGTCGCGCGGCGCAACTCAGATCCACAAGCTCACAACGCTTCGCAGCGAGATGCCTTGTGAGCTTGTGGATCTGCTATTTTTTACGCGCCCGTGCGCGACACCACACCAGCGCGCGCAACCAAAGTATAAACCAGCCTTTAAAAACAAGAACACTACAGTCAGTCTCAACTCTCTCTCTCTCTCTCTCTCTCTCAGCCGCCGGGGCGCTCAAAAAACTTTCCATTTTCCCCTCTCTCTCTCTCTCTCCACTCTCCAGAGAGGCAAATAATAAATGAATAGACAATGGAACACTGTTTGTAATGTTACCCACCCACCCAACCACCCAGGCGTAATTGTAATTGCAAAACCCTCTCTCTCAAGTTTATTGCCTCTCAATAAGTGTTAATATAATTGATATCTGCCTTGGTTCAATCAGGGGCGGCTCTAATTACCTCCCCCCCTTCTTTTTTTAGTAGCCTAATCCTATAGTAGTAGACTAGGACGCCTTAAAAGTTAAAACCCCATTTTAATTTGGTTTAATTGGAGTGAAAACGGTTGCGGGCATACATTCATAAAACATTTGAATAATCATTCACTGCTCAACATAAAAGCTCATATAAATACCGTTTCTTGTTAAATTAGGCTCAATTAAGGGCGCCGCCACTGGTGTCACCACGTAGGCCTTCTTCAATCATTTAGTTAAAGTTAGGCGGCTTGTATACATGTACATTCAGTAAACTTGAATAGACAGGACAGGAGGGATTGTTAGGCTAGTCACGTCACTAGTGTACCCTTTTAATTGTGTAAATAGTTCGCCGTTTTACCTTTGCATTTAGTCCATAAAGTAGGCTATGTAATAGCTAATAGGCTTGCGGTACGTCTAGCTTCGTCATTAAATTCCATCTTGTCATTAAACGTGAGGTTATCATTTGGGTCGGTTAAGGCTTTTATTTTAACTCAACAGCGACCTCTCGCGTTCACTTTGAGGTGCTGAGTTAAATGTCAGAGCTGCATGGTGCCACCATGCAAACATCAGATCACTAATAATGCATACATGGCATGCAATTACACGTTATGAAGAGTCCCAACACATGTGGACTGGACATGCTTCCCAGGATGCTGGCAGTACAATAGGCCTATCGTCCTTGCCTTGTCTCAATCTGTGGTGGTAGTGCTGTTGATATCAATGAATCCGTTCATTAATATACACAAAACTCACATTGTCTCTAGTAGTCTGGATGGTTAGTGTGACTCAAGATCAAGATATTACAGCGTTTGCAACAGTTTATTTATTTTCTACATACAAATGGCACATGATGATTAAATGCACTTAATCCCTTTCCCTTGAATTTGAACAATGAATCATATAACATTTTTACATTCACTACTTCCCCTTATAAGAATGTGAAGAATGAGAGGCATGTAACAATGTGACGGTATGCATGAGAGCTTGTAGATTGTTTATTTTCGGTGAAGAATGTTGTGATGAGCAGTAGTAACCATTTAGAAAACGCATTATTCTACTAAATAGATCAGCAAGTCCTGTATGTGTCAAGACATGATTAAGGTTTTGGGTGAAAAGGTCAAGAATTGGAAAATGTCCATGAAACTTGGTGGGAAATCTTAGAATGAACAGAAAATGTCCCCTAGCGAGATTATTTTTACGTTGTGGGTATCAAAAGGTCAAAGAGGTCACCATCAAAATGACAATAGGCCATATATTGGGCAGAGTTTGTATGCCCATGCATTTTTAAGCCAGTTAAGCATTATATTAAATGTGCCTTAAATGTGCCCTAGAAAAGTGAAGTGACTTCAGTCAGCTGATTCACAATATCTTGCAGGTTTTCAGCCGTCTGTCTTATTGTCCAGACAAATTTCATGGTCTCCGATTTGATGTTCTCTCCGTCGGGCTCAGAACTGGCCAGCAACGCTGAAGTGTCCATAATTTCCAGCTTACTGTTGGACGTGTTCGACACTCGTCCAGCCTCCAACGCCTGCGCCTGCCGGATGTGATGGATTTCCTTGGCATCCATGGCGATGAAGAAGACATCGACGGCTATGAACAAAGCGGACAGCACCCCCGTCGCCACTTCCGCCACACGGACTACCCTGGCTGTCTGGGCAGCTACTTTGCCCAGGCTCCCCACTTGGACCAGTCGCACCACCTCCCCGATGCCACCCAGGCCTCTCCCGGCCCCAGTGCCGATCCTCACCAGCTTTTTGGACATTTCAGCCTCCGAGTCGGGCAACTCTTCTTGCTTGCGCTCTTCTATGCCCTGATTGATGAGCTCGAGGGACATCACCACCGACTTCATCTTCTCACTAAACTCTTTGATGATGCTTCTGATGGCCTGCCGATCACTGGACTCGTTCACCATGTTGGTGATGTTTGACGCGCCGGCGGTGGCACCACCGGCTACAGCCACACCGACGCCGACTCCGGTGACGATGAGAGAGGCTCCCAGGGTAAAGGGGGCCAGAATGAGACCCACGAGGGAGGTGATGCCTCCTGCTGCTCCGATCACACCGCCTGCCAGGCTGCCGATGGTGGTGCCTTGGTGCACTTTTTCCAGACTGTCAGCCAAGGTCTTCAGCTTGTCCAAGTTGGCCTGAAGGTCTTCTATAGTCGCTTTACTCTGAGAGAGGGAGAGATAAAGAGGTTTGTGAGAGGAATGAGGGGCTTTGACACACAGACAGACAGACAGACAAATGGAAGGAGGAAATGACAGATGAGACAAACCTTTCCCATGAGAAAATCGATGATGAATTCCCTTCCCAGAATTTCACTGGCTGTAGGTCTGAACTCGGGTTTTTTCTGGAAGATGTCGTTCAGCAGTTGGTGTAGCTCTGATGAGAAATGCCCCGGCAGAGTTGGATATGTACCACCCAGTACTTTGGGGATCAGAGTGACTGTTGTCTCTGCAGTGAACTGTTTGGGAATACACGCTTGTTATTAAAGCTATTGGTTCATGGGCTTTCCGCTAAAAGTGTGACTTTGAGACCCTTTTTCGCCACAGAGTGCGAGTGAATGTCAATAGATTCTTAAAGATAAAGACGACTGACTGACATGACTTACAGGGTTAGGGTACATCATGGCAGGCTTCTATACAACCCATCGCTCTTCTAAAACATAAAGGTCCACAAACTAGTTGATAGCAGTGTTTTAATCAAACGTTTACGATACAGGGCCAGGCAATGGCAAAACTGCACTGTCTTGTCTGTTACATCACATGCAAAAGTAGAGACGCTTCTGTGGCTACAAAGGTGAGGGGGACTTTTATTGACCGGCCCACATGTGCGTTAAATTCACAGAAAACCTCCCAATAATAGAACCGCAGAATTTGATTAATTATGAACCGTTAAGTTTCATCGATTCATTTCTTAACAGCGATTAATGATTAACTATTAACATCCCTAGTACATGCAATGACCAATATGACTCTGCCCAGCTTCCCTCCCCAAACACAGGCCAATTGGTCAGAAGTTGGTCAGAATTTATTGAGAGGATAGCACCTTGACATGTAGCATGAGTTTGTGTAAATAAATACCCATTTTCAACCCTGGCACAAATGTTCCATATCATCATAAATGAAAGAGGTTTCTTCATTCTATCTTTATTATATAGCAAGGTAGTAGTACCTTGCTATATAATTAAGTAAAATGAAGAAACCTCTGTCAGTCTGGAGACTCTGGACTGAGCCATGTTTTCTCCTCAGTGGGTTGACCAGTTGCACACAGGAATATGAACACAATGACAAAGCCATCCCCCCATGGCTTTTCCCAAGATTAAGGTGTTTATTAGTGTTGGGATCTGTAGTCATGGTTGCACTTGCACTGGACAGGTTACATTAAAAAAAATAGCAAATCTACAATGTCACCATGATGTGCAAGTAAAAAAGTTACTAAAAAAGTTCACTTACTGCTTTCTTCAGTGTACAAAGCTCATACAGCACACAGCCCATCGACCAGATATCACTGGAGGAGAAAAAACAGAATCAGTATCTGCAAAATTGTAAACAACATGGTTCAGTTCACTGGGTAGTTTTCATAGTGTACATCACTTTTTGGAAATATTCTTCCCCTTAGTATTTCCCCCTGTAGTACAACTAAACGAGAGCAAGATTATAAAAGCACCTCTAGTTGTTCCTCAAACCCAAACGGACCAACGTGGTTTAACCACATGAACCCCAGCGTCACTATTCTGGGCACCATGCCATAATTGGGGAGAGTTGACAAAAATAGGAGATCTAGGTGGTGGCGTGTATGTTACTGACCGACCGTACATGTGAGAAGAAAAAAAACAGTGCAGTTTCTCTCACTATAATGATCGGGGTCTCCTGATTACATGCTTATTCTCACAAAATAAAATGGTCCACCTTTGGGTGGACCATCACTTGATTGTGATACAATCAAGTGATGAAACAGATTTTTGGGTAGTCCTCTCTCTGTACCTTTTGTCGTCATATATGCCATCTTGCAATGTTTCGGGACTTATGTAACTTATGGCAGCATTCTGCGAGGTACTCGTTTCTGCATCCGATCTGTGGAAATAAGAACAGCACATTGAAGGCGGCACTTACATGGATAAGTTTGATCTGTTTACCAGTTGCTAAATTGCTTTGAGTTTGCATGTTATACCTCTCACTCTCGCTGAGTTTTCCAAAACCTCCCAGACAAATGGTTCCTGATTCAGTCAGAAGTATCCTCTGAGAAATTGCAAAAGAAAGAAATGTGTATTAAAACACAAGAGTCAAAATTATTTTGGTTTGGCTTTCTTCAGACAATGCAGCACCATGGTGATAACATGCAAAACATGTTAAAAAAAAGATTTAAAGAAATTTAAGAGCAAAGCTAATAAAATAGAGCATCATCAAATGTACATGTGCATATAATCTTGTTATATCGTATACAAAAACAGTATTTTCCCCTCAGGAGCAGCCACCTAATGCAGCCACCCTTCAACTTCACTGTATATATAGAGCTTGTTTCTTACACTTAATAAGTTTGAAAACAAACGTTTTTCTGTAGAGTGTGAATGTGAGTTGTACCTACCTGGGGTGTGAGGTCTTTGTGGAGGAGGCCTTTCTCATGAATGCATTTCAGAGCCATGCACGTTTGGACAATCCACTGCAGTATCTGTTAAAGAAAAGTAGCATTCGTGAACCTACTATCCGGAAGCAACATTTGCAGACAATATTCATTCCAAAATTGGGTTTAAGTAATAATAAACAAGGCCTTGGATTTCCACACCAGAGGGTCCCAAACATTTCTATGCCAAGGACAACCAAACAGCCATAATGTTGTGAAATAGCTTTAACAAATAATCTGACAATATTTCTTTTTTCCCCTCACTCATTTCCAAATGTTCACCCCAGCACACCACACTTAAATAAACCACAATTGTATACCATGGCTACAGATACCAACTGTTACGACATGAAGCAGAGTGTATTAGAACAATCGATTCATCATGACCTTGAGTCTATTATTATTACTACACAGTCACCAGAAATAACTAACGACATTCACTCACACAAACCCTCAGGGGTAGCGTAATAGTGGGGTGACGTCACGAGTAAATATTTCATGTTTTCTGTTTCCAACATTTAAAAAAGCATAATTTCAAAAGATTGTTTTGGTCTTTTTTTGGTCTTTGGTCTGGAAACCACTGCTGAACACTACGCAACCCATTCTTTACCTGCTCTTCCTTGAATCCTCCTTCACACTCTTTCTGTTCCTGGATCTTTTGAGCCAGATTCCCACCCTTACAGTGGTCCATCACAACATACAGGCATTCTTCCTCTGTCAAAAGAAAAATAACATGAACCGCGGTGCCGTTTTTAACGCATTTATGCAATACATTTTATTTGAGAAGGTTGTTCCACACTTGTGTTCTGTTCAAAGCAGCACGTATCCCAACACCAACAACCAATATGCCTATACATCTAAAATGGTAACAAAAAATATCATAAATGAATAAAAGGGACAGTGTACAAGACGGTGGTGAGACCAGCTATGTTGTATGGTTTAGAGACAGTCGCACTGAGAAAAGACAGGAAGCAGAGCTAAATGGTTCTCGTTGGGAGTAACAAGGATGTAACAAGGATGGATAGGATCAGGAATGAGTAAATCAGAGGGACAGCGCATGTCAGATGTTCTGGAGATAAAGCCAGAGAGGCCAGGCTGACATGGTTTGGACATGTACAGACAGAGTGAGTAAATTGGTAGAAGGTTGATGAGGTTGGAACTGCCAGGCAGGAGGCCTAGACCTAGTCCTAGAGGAAGACCAAAGATAAGATTTATGGATGTAGTAAAAGAGGACATGAAGTTAGTTGGTGTGTACTGTGTACTCCTGCACTATCCACATTGAGTGTTCTTGGTACATAGAAATTGATTTATTGAAGATTCTGACTTTCAAATGTACATAATTTTTGTCTTGACTGTATTGTATGTTGTACTGTTGTATTTGTACCTTTTGCTTTGGTAATTTAAACGTATGTTTTCTCATGCCAATAGACGCCTTAACAGACGACGTCACAATGATAAACACCACTATGCGCGCACAAAGTGGCTGCAGAAGAACCCTGCCTCTCA
>OOFJ01117719.1:0-13948 GCA_900323375.1 Benthosema glaciale
ACGCACGCACGCACGCACGCACGCACGCACACTCAGCCACACGTGAATGTGCATGTGCTTGGACACGCACAGAAACGGGGCCTGCTTCAGGTGGAAGGTTGCTATAGAGACTAATCCAGGTGAGGACAATGTGAACAGCCTGTGACGGGTCCATGCAGGTGACATCTGTTTTTACCTGCATGCTGCTCTGTGAGTGGTCAGCCAGCCAGCCCAGCAGTATAGTATACACCAGTGCTTTTCACCCGGTGGTCTTATGGGGACCACCTGCAGTGCAGGTCCTTGAAGAGATTCCAGGTGGTCCTCAGCTTTAAATGATGGAGAGTTGGTTGGTAACCAAATGGATCCTTATAGATCTCTAACTCTTTAGAGCGTAAAATTAAACCAAATGGACCCGTACGGGTCCTTTTGGTTTCATTTTATCCTCTCAAGAGTAAAATTATTGCGAAATATCTGCATTCATTCATTGTCAATGGGAATTTAAGCTGGACATAGGAGGGGCTAGCACCCCTCAAAAAAATAATAAATTTGTTAAAACGACATATCTAAAACCTCATGGGAGAATTGTGCAAAGAGAGCAATTTAATTTCTTTCAAAGGACCATAGGCAAACTTGGAATCTCGCATCTATCTAAACAACATGATTAACATTGGAAACGAATCTAAATAAAATAACAACATATTTTGTTTTAACATAGTCTAGTCGGTGACTGCAAATATACTAGACTACTGCTCCCTCGTGACAGACCAATATAGGATATATGTGTGTGACATCAAAATTCATCATCATACCAGGAAGTTATGCGGGAACACCTACTGAGTGGCAAAAAAATACTTTCTGGCCTTGACAGGCCAAACAGAAGTCCTATTTGATTGCATTAAATGACCTTAAACAACGTTAAAATCACTTTGCCACTTGTTTTGCCACTCACTTTCTGCATGTACATACCGTCTATAAGATATTTATACTGTAAATTCTCTAAATCTGACATGAAAGGATGCCTTCAGCTCAGTGTGTATTGGCTTTCTTCCCCCAATCGCTTATACATTTTAGTACTAGATAATTATATTTTAGAAGGATGTTTGGTTTAAGAAGGAATGCTCACAATGTCTAGATTACAAGCTTATTTAAAACTCACTTATACTTAAAGGTATCCCTATGTTCAGTTGAAATAATTAACTGGGTAACAAACCAGAGGATTGCTAGGGTATTTCTAGCCAGGTAAACCTCAAACAGTCAGAAACTAACTTCAGAAAGTATGCAGAGAAAGTCAGAAAGTCAGTTGAAATAAGTAACTGGGCAACAAACCAGAGGATTGCTAGGGTATTTCTAGCCATCTAAACCTCAAACAGAAACTAGCTTCAGAAAGTACGCAGGCAGGCAGGCAGGCAGGCAGGCAGGCAGACAGGCAGGCAAGACTATAGCATCATGCTAATGAACAGGAGAGAGAGAACAGGCCTCAGGGATTTGCATGGTCTGTCATTATCTGTAACCTCCTTAACTGTCAGAGCACACAGCCTACAGGCAGCACTGACAAACTCTCGCACGCACGCACGCACGCACGCACGCACGCATGCACAAACAGGCAACTACCAAATAAATTGTGGTTCCGCTGCCGCAGCAGTTCTTTGGGGTGGTCAATAGAAAGTACCTGTTAAGCCCCTGTATGTTTCTTAACAAGTTGCCTGGTTCTAAATCTAGGTTTAGGAACTTGATTGATTGGTTGATTGATTGATTGATTGATTGATTGATTGATTGATTGATTGATTGATTGATTGATTGATTGATTGATTGATTGATTGATTGATTGATTGATTGATTGATTGATTGAATATTGTATTCACAGTTTGTAGAATAAGCACAGTTCAAGGAAAGCACAGTTCAATATAAGCCAAGGTCTGGTTGAAATACCCAGAAAAGCACTAAGGCTTGTTTAAAGTTTTCAATTCATCAGAAAATATTGCACCATTTGATAAAGGTGCTTTAAAGCACAGATAGGTCCTATATAGCCCCAAATTAGTTTCCCCTTACAAGACATATACAGAACCACTTTCAGTGCCATTTAGCACGATTGTGTAGTGGGCAAAAAGTATGCACTATATAGCCTACAGGTAGATGCCCTGCCTAAGACACATATTGAACTGTTGTGTAGATTATACATAAGGCATAGTAGACTAGACACACAGACACACAGCCTCAAGGAAACGATTGTTGTTCCACTCAGAGATACAAGCTCACAATCATGTTTGTCATGTTAAGATACAAACAACGGTTGGGATAGTAAAGTATACTGTGTGCGTGCGTGCGTGCGCATGTGCGATGAACACATGAATGCATTAGTTAACACACATAATAATAATGCATAATGACCACACGTATGTTTTGATGTCAATACTTTTGTACTGTTACTTTAAAGTAAAATGTTGTAGAGACCTTTCACATTACTGCATTGTGGTACTGCTAAATTGCAAAGCACATATTCCACCACATAGTGTCATATATTTGAAATGCAACACCCTTTCAGTAGCCATTCATTGTTTATTGCGTGTGTGTGTGTATACAGTATACGTTTGTATACACATACACATAAAACTTTCTTGATTATTCGATTCATCGAAAAAGTGATCAATAGACCAATGAAATCACTGATAACATAATCGATAGTTGCAGCCCTGCCGTTGGAGTATACTATAGGGTGTAGCCACATGGACCAGGTGTGACAGTCGGTCCATAGCGAGGAACGGTAACCAGGATACTGAAGAGTGTGAGCCTTTCCCTTCCTCCGGCTTTAAACAAATATTGACTGGAGCTGCAAGCTGGGACAAACAGGCTCACAGCTACACGGCTAAATAATGAAGGTGCAAGACAGGTTTTCACATAATGACTCCATCTAACACTGTGACATATTCTACGTGAAGGCCACGATGTCTTAGCAACTTTCTGAGGCGATTTAAGAATGGATGGAGATTGGCCAGATGGATGGAGGAAATGGTCATTTTCCTGTTTACATGATATTGAAGTGCTCCATGGACTTAATATTGCTGTGGACTTCAGTTAGTATATATTAGATGAAGAGTTTGGGAGTAGACAGTGAGGCCAGTAGAGAGGTAATGGACAATTACGATGGGATGAGTCAACTCACTTTCATTAACCCTTTGCTTTTATCCAATGATCACAGTAACACATCACTCTTGAACCAAGTGTTATAATTTGCATCTAAAATGTCCTTTAACGATATAGCACACTGCCAGTGTAAAAGCACTGGATAATTTCCTGACTGGTTGGTAAAAGTGACAGAGCAGATTTATTCTAACATTCAAGGTTTCCTGTAGTCTCAGGCTGAGCAGTAAAGTGTATATTAGAATACACATACCTGTATATGTCAGACTAGCATGAAGTCGAGTCATTTTCCAAACTACTTTTTTCTATATGCAAATGTGTTGGTTTTCAGTTATCCCAATGAATACGTCATGCAACAGAAACCGGTCAGAGGGGTTTTATGCACTATGACATGGTAACACTTCCACTTTCAATGAAAGAGGGGGGAACTACTCAGATGTTTTGACAATGGTCAGGTTGATTCCAATTATGTGCACTTCAGCTAACATTACTTTTCCCAGTAAAGCCAACACAAAAGGCTTTTGAATCAACAATGTTCATAAATTCTATAGTTTATTGCAGTTAGATTAAAAAAATGAAAAAATGAAAAAACAAACAGCAATAGACAGCAATAAGAATGCTGTAGTTAATTCAACACAAAAATACAAGAGTGAATAAAGGCATATATTTGTGATGGCTACAGGCAGAGTATATCGCCGCATCCAAATGGCAGATGGTTCCACTTCCTATCATGTCTGGTGCGTGTGTGCGTGTGTGCGTGCGTGCGTGTGTGTGTGTGGTTAATGGTTAGTTAATGATTAACATAACCTGCCCATTAAGCCCATCTCTCTTCTCTCTGGTGCGTTGCCTGCAGGCTGCAGCCTCCCTTCATGACGTAGGAGATGCTCTGTAATGAATAGGTCCCCACAGTGGAAAAATATACTATTGTCATGAATGTCCCAATGGAAAAGTGATTACTATGAGACGTAAAATGATATTATGAGTCCTATATATGACCACAAGTGTTTTCCTCCATACTATGGCCAGAAAGGCAGAATATTGCATATAGCCTGAGAGCCTATATGCAATATTCTGCCATTCAAAAGGTGAAAATGAAGATGATATACACTGATTAACACGTTAAAACGTTATTTTAGCCAATCTGTGTGGTAGCTTAATATAATAATATTAATAGAATATAACTAACAGATATGCAGTGGTTGGAGGTAATCTCCCTGCAGTTCCATTGAGATATTTATACCCAACTCATTGAGTATAGTACTATCAGAAGCTCTGAAGTGCAATATCTCGTATACGGTAGTCAAAATGGGGATGAGCAAATTTTAACTCACATGCACAAGATAGGGTTTTGAATCTTGTGTATATAGGACAAGTTATGGATAGCAACTTTAAATATGATTGTCACGGTTTGACCACTTTGTAGTGCTCAATAGCCATCATGTTTCGTCCAATGCAGGAGATAAGAATCAGCACTGCTGCTGCATTAAAAAGGCATTGACATCAGGGGACTGCCACCCAGTAAACATTAGTTATAGTTCTTTAACACAGTCTCGACTCTATCTCATAATAGTTATTGTCTCTATAGCCTATACAATGATATCTTGAACTCTAAACATAGGATATACGTATGTAGGCCTGCGCTAGTGTTTTCTTTTTCAAAGTCAGGGTTTAATTCCCATTTGTGGAAGAGAGAATTTAAACACATCAGGCCTATAATGACAGAATTCAGTCTCCTATTTTTGTTACTATTACTATATATGTGGTCTTTGTCTGTGCTCATAAATATATGTCAATTTACAATTCTAACACAATAGCCTACTACTCAATAAAAAAGAAAACATATTTTTGTCTCATTAAGAAAAACTCCTTATAGTCAAGAAACAGTATTTTGATCTGCAAAGGCTATACCTTTCTTGTATAACCCTAGTGTGAGTTAATTGGACAGCAAATTAGGCAACCCAAAGTCTGTATGAAATAGTATTCATTCACCTGTTGCTTGGATTAGCCTACTATAGATGTCAATGAGGAAAGGAGCCCCCACATCCCAATAATAATAAAGAAAAGGAAAATAAATAAATCCATAAAAGCAATACAAATTAAACAGTATTTGTGTTTGTTTAAATTCTGGGACTGACAATATAGGCTCTTGTCATGATGCTCTTCAATGGTGGAAGGTAAATAAAAAATAAAATAAAATAAAAAATAAGAAGATGAAGAAGACATCTTCGACATTCCTCTTCTTCAGTAGCCAACCTGTACCTGCGTAACGCGAGCCGAACGAACAAAACTTCATCTTCAGGTATTGTGCGTGAGGCTCAACGTGAGGCAAATACAGACAACGAAAAGTAACGAAAATGTCCGAATGTCTTGATGCAGGTTCCGTGTCTCAGTCTCACGTGGTTTCTTTCTGTCCGACCTTTAATAGAAACAGACGAGGGAACACAAGTTAAGAGCAGCTATTGTAAGGAACACAAACTCCACAAAGACTACGTTTTTAAACACATGTAAATAGCCTACATGCTACATACAACTTCAGTCAGCCTACCTTTTAGCCTACTGTGGGAGCAGGTGAAAAAGAGCTACACTCAGCTCAACTTTTGTGCGCATCTTGTAGGCCTAGTCACACTGAATGTGTGCGGCTGGTGGCAGGTATACACCTTTTATACCTCAACAGTATCTCTCTCTCTCTCTCTCTCTCTCTCTCTCTCTCTCTCCCCCCCTCTCTCTCTCCTGGCTATTCCACATCAAATGGAGGGAGGGAGAGTAGGCTATGTGTGCACGTGTGTGGATCCTCGGGGCGCGCGCACAGAGCACAGACACCTGTCGCACGGTGCGTTGCTCTGATGTCTGATCCAATATTGACACAAGGGGGAAGGGTGAGAGAAAGGCCGCACACGCACACGCACACACGCACACACACACACACACACGCACCTCACCGTCCATTATCGTTACCGATCCTTTCCCTCTCTATGCAAACCGGCCCCCGCCCCTTCACTGTCTCCCTCCCTCCCTCCTACCACGCAGCACATCTGACCTTTGTGCCAGCCCCGATGATGATGATGATGATCCACGGGAGGAGAAAGGAAGCATTGAAAGGTAACTTCATTCATTCAGCTTGTTAGTCATAGAGGAGAAGCTTGCCCCACCTGCCGACTTCGGCTGTGTATATGTATATCTGTCAGTCTTGTTCAGCGCTCGGCCCATTCATTTACACATCATTTCCATATCATATGGCTTGCAAATAAGTTCCTACCGTAGCTCGCTGGCACACCCTGCCTAGTGCATGCCCACCAAAACTTTGGAACTAATACCAGGGCCTGGTATAGTGGTAAAAAAAAACAAAAAACAGGCAGTTATACATTGCTGTGAATGAAGAAAAAAAATCCAACGAAGTTTATTCATGTTGTCAAGGGCAACTCGTATTGTTGTTGTGTCTGTAAAAAATCATTTGTAGCTTATATTGATAAATGTAACCTGATTACATGACAGTCACATTTTGCAAATACTCATCTGACTGGTTTAATAGGCATAGGTGAGGCCTACATGCATATACTCAGTATAGCCTAGGGCCGGCTATACTTCATATCTCATCCCATGTATATTTATATAAAGCTTTCCACGAAAACACAAGTGCACAAGCGCTGCTGGACACTTGCAAGGATCATAGTGTAGCTGTAGCCTATGCATTAGTGTGATAAGTGGCCATTGCTTTAAGATTGACAGTCGAAACACTGTTCTTGCATATAGATTTAATGCTATTTCTGCATGTCCTTCTAAAATCACCCAACCACTTTGTCACTGGATCTCATAGAAAGTGATACCAAAACAGCTGTAGTCTTCATTAGAAACCATAGTTAGACATTTTGCAGCACTTGTGCATATTTATATTTAGCCTACTGTAAAAGTAAATGGAAAATGTATAAGTCAAAACTTGTATTAATTGCAGAGGCTGTCGAATCGGTATAATACTACACGGCACACATTTTTAATTATACATTTATTTAATTGTCATTACACAAAATTGTCGTGAAAAGACACGCAATAATATAGGAGGGAAAATACATAAAAAAAAAAGGATATACATTTCTAGGGTTAGCTGTGGTTCCACATGCCAAAAGCAGGGTTCCTAGATACACATTTGGAATTTCAAAATGCCATACTTTTTCCAGGGTTGTTGACCAGGCTCGTTGCGGCCTAAAAACTGAGTGAAAAAGTGAACGGTTCAGTGTCACGAGGGATGCTGTCGCTTAGGTGCCTGGTGTGTGTGCACTCCCACAGCGGCCATGGGCAAAGGCCCACTGGTGACAGAATGTATGTACCATTTATGTAACCATTTTGTAAGATTCTATACAGTAAAAGACATTTTGCATTCCTGTCTGAGGATATGTTGTGAATTAAAAAAATAAAAAATATCTTTATCCCTCAAAACAGCAGGAATGCTCCAATTCAGAATGACTGAGTGGCATGTCCGTATACCAATAACTAAGCACCATGTTTCTATATTATGTAGCTAGCAATTAGGAGGAATATTTTGATGAGCATCTAAAACTATTAAACTACTAAGTTGAATTCAGAACTTTCATTCATACAGAATGCACGTATCAGTTTTATGTCTGATTAAGTTAATTTGATTTCAGTTCTAAACTAGGTTTGTCCCACTGTTACCTTACCAATACATTCCATTACAAATCAGTGTACTACAGTGTGTACTACAGTATGTTGATGTCATAGCATCTTTAAACGAATACTTTCCGAACATATTGCTATGTCTTTTGTTTTGTTTTTTTAATTGAGGTTCATGGTGCAAAACCTGTCAACTATCTTTCTTTTATTGCAGGAACAAACTGTAGGCACCAAATACTGTCCATGGGACGATAACTGTTAACCCGATTTCTACAAGCATTAGTATTGTCAGTGAATTCAATAATACATGTGATGAATATTGATTTAGTTCTATTTTATGTATCAAATGAGACATTGCCCAAGCAAAAAATCCAGTACCAAATGTGTTTTGTTCACAGAATCGAAAGCAAATCAATTCTGGACTAGATCTACCAAGTTTGATCAACCTGCTAATTCCATGATAACTGCTACCGCCCAGTCAATAAACTGAAACCCGAAGGAAACTACACGAAAGTCAATGAAAGTTTGCAGCATAGCATTTATGATACGGACACAAACTCTTATTTGTTATTTGCTTGTCCGACCAAGTCTCTTAATGTAGGCTTCCCATCCCGACTTCCTGTACAACTCGGCAGTCTCCAGCCTATTAGAGGCCCCCAAGATACCCCGTCCAACAATGATGACATCAGAGCCTTTTTTACAGATAACTTCCTCTGGGCTGGCGTACTGCTGTCCCAGCTCATCGCCTGGAAAGAAAGGATATAGGTGAGAGAGAGAGGAGTGAATACTGAGCTGAAAATTTACTTAACAGTAGATTCCTTGTACAACAGCACCATCCTGTGGTAGACAGTGGCAAGCTTGGAACATTGTGTCATCCATTTCTTTCTTTCACTACAGTGACTGAGGTTTAATCACTTAAACCCTATACTCAATTGATGAGATTCCACAGCGCTCAATACTAGCCCCTCTGAAAATAGCTGATCTACAAGCTCACGGCAACCTGACACAATGCGGTTCTGACCAGATGTTCACCCCAGAATAGGGACACGATAGGGTTCATGCGATTAAATATATTAATTAAAGACACACTAATTCGTATGTTACAAAATATAAATCTGAGCTATAATCTGAGCCAGGTCCAAAACAGAAATCACTATAAGTCAATTCACCTCCAGCTTGCATCTGCACCCCAGGAGTCATGTGGATGAACTCTGGTTGTTTGCTGATCTTAGACGTGCAGATAAACCCAAGCACAAAGTCTGGTTGCTCCTCTGCCATCTTCAGCTATAGAAGAAAAATAACACGCAGTGACACAATGTGAGAAACAAGCGGTATTATCAACAAAAATTAGATTAATTCAATGAAACCATCATGATATATAGTCATCCTTTTAACCAACTGGCATCCATATTATAGGCAATATTTCAGAAATTGAAAATAGGCAATCATTTCATCACGATGAGTTGTGAGCTTAATTTGGCTATTTTAACATGACACCGTCATACAACAAACAAAAAAATAAGGTGTGAAAAGTGTTTATATGAAGACATGCTTACCACGGCCTGTGTGTATTCACCAGCAGCCAGTGAACCCTGGGAGCTCATCTGTGCTATGAGCAGACAGCCTCGCCCCATCGGCTTGCCCACAGCACTCAGGCCCTTCACTACTCCGGGACCTGGGACAGCGTGGGCATTTACTATGTGGGACCATGACGCGATTTGGTATAAACCCCCTGGGGAAAAGGATAATCACAGAAATTAGTAATGGTTTTGTGTTTCAACCTAGACATCGCCGTTCAGGGGGCGTCCATGGCGTATAGAGGCAAAACATGTCAGCCACCTGTTACCCTTACCACCAATTGACAGTATAGCACATTTGCCCAAATAGTGCTAAGTAAACATTTCCTTTTATGTGTCAAGTTAATGGTAAAAAAAAAAGAGCAGATTCCGGTTGTTTACAGCAATGAATGAAACTTGCAGCTCAGCACATATTATTGTATTTCCACACGCTACAACTAAAGAGGAACTCCCATGACAATGTCTACTAAAACCTCTGTCATTTTTCTTACCTTCATACTGGTGTTTCACCGTGTTCCCGATGTCTGCAAACTTGCGGTCCTCAAAGATGAGGAAATTGTGTTTCTCAGCCAGGGCCTTCAGTGCTTGGCTGAAGCTTGGTGTGTAGTCCTGCATTTAGAGAGAACCACCATTTTAGCTTTGATGTATCGCGTTTGTTTTGTCTTGTCCTGATTGGGACGAGGCACTGAGGAGTAGACAATGCTACATGAAAGGTAATGCACGATATTGCTTTATAACTTCATCACCTCGTATGTTGTTTAGAAGGGGGGGGAAAAAATCAGCCTCAATGATTTATTGTGCAGTTACAGAAATGTCTGAAAGAGGGCCACCTTTTTAAGGGGCTCCCTTAATCCTGGCACTGGCAGATAGATGTCTGTAGGTCACCTACCTGAAGGATGTCCACATGCGTCTTAAGGAGGCATATCTTTGGACCCAGAAGGTCGGCCAGCTGGAGCAGCTCTTCGCAGCCTGTCACATCGGCTGAGACACACAGGTTTGACTGCTTCACTTCAATAATTCTCAGTAGTTTGGATGCCAGGGGGTGGATGTCTGAAAGTAAAAGCATTATTCCAATGCGATATTAATATACAGATCCACAAATGTTGCCGATATAAGAATTTCTGTAGGACCTTTAGTCCTCCAATGGAATGTTACAGCTTTATACAAAATGCCACATACTGGGTAGCTTTGCTCTGTCTTCATAGCTCAGCTCCTCGCTCTGGTCTTTACATGGTTTCTTGGTAACAGGGGAACCGTTACCATTCTCCTCCTTAGTGCTGAATGGGCAAGAACATTTAAAAGTTGGGCTGACGTGAATGTCACAAAGGGCAGGCAGAGCAATGTCTAAAGCATCACAGACACATGCACTCCGCATAAACCCTTTTAGTTGTCTTTCACAATAAGAATACAAAAAAAACACAATAAAGTGCTGGCTGTTTGGGCCGTGATGAGTGTTGCAGGCATTCCATTTTCTCTTAATAATAAAAACACCACCACCTCAACAAACAATGAGTGCTTTACCTAAAAGTATTGTTGTCCATTATGAACTTGCGTACGTTCTGGGCAGTCTGGGCATCGATGCGTTCAGCTGCCAGCAGCACATTGAGCAGCTTAAACATGGAGATGATTGGGTGGAGGGTGATTCCCTGAGAGGCCAACTTCTCCACACCGCCTTGCGCTCTGTCCATTAGCACGATCGCATCGGTCACCTTCAACCACGACAAATTATAAGGTTAGTTTTAAGTGACAGAAAATAATTCTATATTATCACACTGAGCATTTATTTGGGGTTGCTCATTATAATTACTATTACCATAAATAGCTATGATTACTTTTTAATATACCTTCAGTCCCTCTTTGTAGAGCACCTCAGCAGTCTCTAGGATGCTCGTGCCACTGGTCACGGTGTCCTCAATGATAAGACAAGTGTCACCCTCACGAACTGTCCCCTCCACCATACGCTTGGTGCCTAGGGGTTTCAATAAGCATATACTGTAAAATGCACAGAATACATTTGGCTGGATACCACTCACCTTTGTTATCTCAGGTATTATGTGTAAATACCTTTACTATATCCCCCCCTCCCTTCTAAATATAAAACATTGACTAAAGTAGCTGAAAACTTGCAGAATGTATTGTTTTGGCTGGATACCGTATGGCTTTCGTCTAGATCAGGTCAGATCAGTTTAAAACCAGTTTCTAAATCACAAGAGATTTTGGCTAATACAGCCATTCTCTACGTTCAGTTAAGTCAAAGTAGAAGATAAGTGAGCTACAAATACAATCTTTGTTTCATATCAAAACCAAACCAACAGAGATGTGGAAATAGCTCAAAGGTAACTGTAGTGCGCGCCGCACGCACACACACACCATAGTCCTTGGCCTCCTTTCGTCTGATGAGCATGGGCAGTTCATGTGTGGAACAAATGATTGTAGCCAAGGGCAGAGCAGTGTATGGAACTCCACACACAGAGTCAAACTTAAGCTCCTCTTCTTGTGCACGTTGGTAAATGAGACTAGACACCTGTACAGAACACAGATTGGTTAGGCATGGAACTATAAACTGTTGCAGTGAAGAAACATTAAGATTGATCAACTGAACAAAACAAGCCCCAACAAGTAACATTTCGCTGCTTCTACCTGTATTAGTTAGTGACAAATAGAACCTGGATTCTCTATCCCAGTGGTTTTCAACCAGTGGCCCGGGGACCACCAGTGGTCCGGTCCCTGAGGGGGATCCAGGACAGTAGTCCCCAGCTAAATGATAGTTGGTAACCAAATGGACCCTTCTAGATCTTTAACTCTAAGAGTTACATTAGCTCTGTTCCATAGCTCCACTGAATCATAGAATCAGTGGAGCTATGGAACAGAGCTAGAGTTACATTATTGTTTAAACAGTGTAAAGTTAAACGACATGCGGTGCTCCAAAGATGACACGTGTAGACGTGTTTATACCTGGTTCATGAGAGATGGATGGGACACAAGCACTCTCAAGTCGATATAAATTGGCGTCATCATGCCACACTTCAACTTGTATTGCCCAAATTTAACGGCATTGACATCGTGAAGTTTCAAGATTATACTATCCAGGCAGACGTTTTCCATCTTTGATCTGAAGATTTCCAGCAGCAGCTCTCGGGGGACCACGCACAACTCTTCTTCGGTCGTAAAGCTCCGGGTACATACAGGCTACAGCTCACGTTGTTTTCCCCCTCCTCGAGTCCTCGCCCTGAACGCACGTCGCTGGCCCTGCATAGAGGGGTCGCCTGTGGTCGCCTTCAGTTCGGAAACTCTTCCGTTGATGAGCACCATGGGTGCGCACTCGCATTGCTTAGTGCGCAAAGCATCTTGGGATTTGAAGTCTCTTCACTGTTGTGAGATTGTAGATTGGCTATTTGTGAAATTAGTCACCTTTAAAGTACTCGAGTACTCAAATACATTCTGCATTTGAGTACTTTATGCTTTTTTTCATGTCTTTAATTACAATACTGGACAACTCACCCAAAAAACCCAGGGTGAGTTGTCCTGAGCTTTTGGGTGAGTTAACCTCAGTAAAACTATACCTAACCCTAACCTTAACCTCAGTCAACTTTACTTGCTCGGGGGAGTGATTTTGGGTGAGTTGTCTTCTCTTTCCTCGAAACTCACCCAGGTGGAAAAGGGTGAGTTCTCTTGTTACCTTTAAGAATATGTCGATGCCAATACTTCTGTTATTTTACTCAAGCGAAATTTACAGTAAAGGCTATCCTACACAAATCACAATACACAATGTAGTTTCTGCAAACTGTTACAATATATTTCAATCAATCAATCAAATTAACAAACAATGACATTGAATTGTAACAGTTGTTAACAGAGCAGTTCTACATCCAGAATACATTTTATGCTGTACATTCTATTCTATCAAATAGAATAGAATCATGCTGCCAGTCTGCCACAAAATTGTCATAAAAGGGTATAGAAAAAAATGAAGGAAAGAAAGCTAGGTTAGAAAGCACAGGAGGGAATCGGTGGAATTGGTCTCACACATGAACATGTAGGCTATAAGAACTCTTGTCTGTGAACTTGTCATGCTGACAGACTATTGATTAATTTTGCATTATAGCTGGTTTTATGTTTCTCTTTGATGTTGATTTTGTGTGCAGACATGCTTTCCTTTATTATTTAATTTGGATGTTTGAAAGCAGTTTATAGAACCAGCCAACAGGCCAGCATTGATGACACAGTTGAACAGGTGCATGGCATGAACTAATGACTTCATTGCAGGCTGCCATTGGTGCTGCCTGGAACACTCCCCCTATTTAAAGGCCACTGTTTGAAGACTGAGGCAGTTTTGCTCTTTTTGTAGGGACACACAAGAGGAAAGGACCTGGACTTGTTTGGAAGTAACCAAATGGACCCCCACTGCCACCGGAAAGGGAAGTAAAATGCACAAGCCACTTTAATCTGCTCTCAGGATTCTTGCACAAGCCACTTTATTCAGATGTGAACTATGGAAAATTGTGGACTTGCCCTTTAAATGACTCTGCATTCTGCATCCTATGCAGTGCTTTGAACCTGGACAGCTACGAAATATCTTTCCCCCCTGTTGTTGAACATTGAACTGAATTGCATATTACACTGCTCTG
>OOFJ01117721.1:0-21068 GCA_900323375.1 Benthosema glaciale
ATTATAGTTCGTCGGGATCGGGACTCGAACCTGTGACATACTGTCATGCTGGATTAGCAACCAAAACCGGTCCAGGCCTGCTTGTCAGTTTTCATATCCGGTCTAGAGCAGATACGGAATGGTGTACACATGTAGGTGTGGAGGGTAACGGATACAGTAGGGCGGGCTCTAGACCGGTTCTGAGCACCAAGTAGTAAATAGAATCCAGGCAGGGCTTTCCTTTCCAGACAGGAAAGCTGGTGGCGATGCGAGATTACTGGCCAATGTGCTTCCGCATTGAACAACAACGCACCACACGTGTTTGTTTTTAGCTTCGCAGATAAAAAGCTAAAGAACGTTTTATAAATACTTCCCAGGATGTCTTCTATGTGCAATTGTTGTAATGAACATGTCCAGAGACTAAGTGAACAAGTTGCTGTGATGCGAAAAGAAATCAAGAATCTCAGGTATGTTTGTAGCCTATCTATGCCAGGTATGACTATTATTGTAAATAAATATCGACCAACGGCAGGATCAGTGGACCACTCTGCTCCGTTTGGAACCTAGGTTTAGATTCAGAACCTTAGTCATACGAGGTTCTGAATCTAAACGGAGCTATCTCTGTTAATCTGTTTTCACATTATTTCACAGGCAGATGCTGCAAAGTGCAGTAAGAGCCAATCGCAAACACATGACATCCCTCCAGTATGCTGTTTCAAAGATTGATCAAGGTGTTATTGCTAAATGCCATTCTTCACCAAGAAGACCACACATTGGTGGTGGAGATGCACTGGGTGCACTAGAACAAGGTACGGTGGTATAAACATACAGTACCCGGCATAACTGTGATGATGAGCCATTTCTAGCTCTGGTCCATAGCTCTACTGTTTCTGTCATAGGCAGAATCACAGAAGCAGTAGAGCTATGGACCAGAGCTAAGCCATTTCCAACTCTTACTCCAGTCGTATTTTGATAAATGTCTAATTATTATATCATTGCCAATGTCACCTTTGCCTTATTTGTGTTAAATACTGATTGATGTTGGAACTACTAGATAGTTTATATCATGTGTAACTATATTCCATATGAATGAACACTGCTATGGGTTGAATCAGTGGGGTGGGAGCGGCTATCTTTGGGAGAGCTTTTGTCCTGTGTGTATATATCGATGTACTGTTGTATTGTTTGTGTACTGTACAGTAAGTGTAAGTATTGTATGTACTGTTCATTTGTGTTGAGGACCCCCTCTAAAATGAGATGAGGCATCTCAAGTGGATTATCCTGTCATTAAAGATATATAAATAATAACTAATGAACTAATGATTGTGTCGTGTGACATAGGAATCATCCAGACAGTGCCTATCGGTCACATTAGTTCATGTTTCTCTGTGAAGAATGGGACCCCTAGACAGCCCACCGTCTGTGGGCCCTCCAGAGCCACACTTCAGATCCAGCAGAGTGTGTTCAATAATCCAGAGCATGCTTTGGTCGGTCTGGAACACTACTCCCATGTCTGGTATGTGATGCCAGTTTACTACTGTCCTAAGGGCTACACAATATTGATCAAACATTGTGATTATTCTGTCTTTTTTTAAGAGGTTTTTTTGCCTTTATTGATAGGGCACAGTAATACTAATTAGACAGGAAAGGGAGAGAGAGATGGGGAGTGACACGCGGCAAAGAAGGAGTCGAACCCACGGCGCCGTCTGGCTGGCTTAGCCTATTCTGTCATTTTTAAGCCATTAAGACCTGAGGCCGATTCTACAAATGTCTTCTTTGTTTGATTTTTCTCACAGGGTAATCTTCTTGTTTCACAAAAATGGACACCTTAGTTACAAAGCCAAAGTGAAGCCTCCCAGGTTGAATGGTCAGAGGGTTGGTGTGTACTCCACACGCAGTCCTCACAGGCCTAATGCCCTGGGTCTAACACTAGCCAAGCTGGAAACAATTGTAGGTAGGTATCACAGAGACACAACACTTTCTAAAATGTTGAGTGTATGTGTACCTTTTGCGGATTGACATGCGTTTCTTTGACTGCTTATTAAGTGCTTACTGGTATATGTTTCTGTATATTTGTCCACACACACATGATTGAGGTTATAGAATGCTTAGAAAGACACTTCACCTGAACCTTTTTATTTAGGTGACACAGTATACCTGTCAAACATCGACATGATTGCCGGCACCCCTGTCCTGGACATCAAACCCTACATCCCAGATTATGACTCCCCCCACAGCAGAGTGGACATGGAAACATCAGACACTGGCCAGCCTTATGACGCCCCCCACAGCAGAGTGGACATGGAAACATCTGCCACTGGCCAGCCTGAAGAAGCTGCTGTTTCATTGGACAATGTGACAACCTCCCCAATAGTAGCGGAGCAGAATTTAGAGGGAGAAAGAAAGGACAGGCACCGTTGTGATGTCTCGGTCTCAAGTGACAAATCCGATGTTCATTTTCAAACTGAGGATGATGTCTTGCACTCATTTGCTCCCGATTGCAATGCCCCTCTTTCCTCCTTGCCCAAAGACATTGAAACTACACTGGAGGAGATCAAGGCTTTTGTGACTCGACATGATGACCTTTCCCAGGTGAGTGTGTGTTCATTTTATTCATTTAACCTATATTTATTTATTAATTTAGTTATTTGTCCTATATATTTTCAGTATTGACAAATGCAAATGTATACATTAGTTATCAATACAAAATCAAATTTTGTGTTTTATTCTATAGTGCAGAGTTTCAGACTCTTCTAAGCCCAACTTGCCCAATCTGCCTGACTCAGTGGAAGACAGTCATGGGCCTTGCTATGGAGAGGAGGCATACAGCACCATTGCAGCCTGGATCAGGGAACCCCCTGTTGCCAGTCTGGAGGTGCGCTTCACCCCCCACGCCCAGAAGGAATTGGAGGAGTTTCTACCTCCATGCCCCTCAAGTGAGCCAACATGTGGCCTGGCTGCATTATACAATGTTTTGATTGACCCCTGATGTAGACACAGGTCACTACACAAGTCACATAACAAATGACACAACATAATACACTAGTTATGTTCAAAATAAACAAGAGGACAAAGAAAACATACAACTGATTGAATGAGCTGTGCAAAATGGAATGGAAACTAGTATGGACCGGCGTGAATCAAATTTACGTCTGAGGTAAGGCAGGGGGGTGGCCCCGCCTGCCTCCGATTGGCCTACCGACACCGCTCTAACCAGACTGTCCTCCGAGACGGGAGGTTACTCTGTGGTGAGAAATAATACAACAGCTTGGCACACGCGCAACAGAATGCAGCCGTAAAACTAAAGTTTTATTTTTGTAGAAGAGGCAAACTAATATTTATACCGTTCTGACGCAATTTTGATTCACGTGTCTGATACAAGACTGACACGTTGCTTTGATGGAATAATTGATACTAGAACCACCATAATATTAACATTGTACACAAATGAAATACCGCAGAGCATTAACGTATAAATTAAGCTTTATTCTCACACAGATACCATAAACATAAGATACATATGTACACATCTATTCTGAACGCTGTGACACATCTTTTACATCTGTAAAAAGGTCTCTTTTCTGTTTTCTTTATCCTTTTTGGTGTAATATAGGCAAGTATTAGTTTACTATAATTAGATTAATGCACAACTTAAATCATAGTACAACGTACATGTGTGTGTTCAGTCTTTCTCACCACGGAGTAACCTCCTGTCTCGGAGGACAGTCTGGTCAGAGCGGTGTCGGTAGGCCAATCAGAGGCAGGCGGGTAAATTTGATTCACGCATGTTTGCCCCTCACCATTACTATCCACTATAGGAACTACTTAACCTTATATCTGTTTTGTCCCTCCCTCTCCCACCGCTTCCCCATAGGCCGGGAATACTAGCTCTAATGAATACAGCTAAACACAGTACAAGCTACTGAGTTTTTCTTCTTCCCTGTTGTAGAACCTTCTGGAAGCGGCAGACCCAAGTTCAGGTTTCTGTGCAGTTCAGAAGAGGCAGCTGCAGCCATTAGGGGTGTGCTGTCAGCAGACCCCCGGTCGGTGTACAGAAGAACACGTTGCAAAGACAGACTATTCTACTTCACTCTGGACACAGCTGACATCACTTGCTGGTTCGGACAAGGCTTTGCTGAGGTGCTGCATGTCCGTCATGTCAAAGAACACGCCTCAGAGGAATGCCTTAAGAAAACAATTTCTTGAAGTAATCAAACATCATACATCTCCTAGAAACAACCACAAATATCCAGAATGTAGAACTAATTAATGTATCTAGAATTCGTTGCTCACTTGCTAGATGGATTCACTTGCTTTTCATTGTGAAAGGAGAAAGAGAACACAGAGCTATATCAAACCCAAAATAAAAATGTCTTTGGATCAAATTATGTATAGAGGGTATGCACATGCATAAAGGGAATGGAAAATTGAGTGACACAGTCTGTTTAATGTCGTTTAATGCAATCAAATACAACTTTTCTGTTTGGCTGTATGGGCTGTCAAAGGCCAGAAAGTCGTTTTTTGCCACTCAGATGTTTCCGCATAACTTCTGGGTTTGATGTGACATCACATGCATACCTTCTATTTAAGTCAAATTATTTTGGTTGATCATTTGGGGTCCCATAAAATTGGAGCCCTAGCAGAACATTTGTTGTGATATCAGGTTTATTCTTAATTGTATTAGTTTAAAAATACTATGTATTGTCATGGAATTTGGCCAGTTACAAAATATGTTATATATTAGAATTATATATCATTCTTTTTGGTTTAAAACTTTATGCTGGTAGTAGATACTTGGATGCTACACGTTAGCAGAGTTTCACATTTGCCCTGGGGGGAGGGTTGGGGGAGCATTTTAACATTACATTTTTGAAATGACATTTACTGTGCCAGACTGCCATTATACCCTATATACAATACAGCCACTCAAAGCAGTCACAGGGCAATGTCCCCCCATGAAATCTGCATATGTTGCTACAGCAAGTTCTGTGAAGTGTGAATCCATAAAACATTAGACAAACTTGTGTGATTGTCACTTCCAATTCAAGCTGTAATTTTTATTTGGGAAATTGGTTTTATACGTAGACAGCAATCTTAAGCTAGGGATTTATGGTGTAGTGAGGTTAGTGTGTGTGTGTCTGTGTGTGTGTGTGAGAGAGAAGTGCCAACGGTAGAGCCTTTTGCACCTTTAAGCTCTTCATAAATCTACCATAGCTCCACCAGCCTATCCTGAAGGCTGACTTCTGGAAGGTCAGGGGGCTGATTGAATCTGGGGCTCCTGTCAAGTTTGCAACTCCAGGGACAAGGAGTGGAGAACACCTCTGATGCTCTGCTGTCTCCATTATATGATGAGTCCTATACCTATACTGATGACTCCTGGGCTCTGACTGGGAGTGGCCCCTTGTGGACTTTTACGTGAAGCGCTCTTGTCTATGCAGTCCTGAATGAGCGCCTACGCCTCACCAAGCTGTTCCATCAAGCTCTGGATTTTGACCCAATTTTACTGATGAGTGCTGTCGTAATGCTTTGGGGTATGCAGATCAAAGCGACAACGGGTCTATCCAACTGGCACACTGAGCAGTGATGCAGTACAGTCTGAAAATGCCCCAGCTTCCCACCACAACCGCTGACAGATTTAGAGGTCAAAGTGAGGAGCAGGGTCATGGTCGACAGCGGAGGGCATGAGTCAAGCACATCACCACCACCGACTGTTGTCATCGAGGACAAAGGGCAATTCTTGCACAGCCAGGGAAAAGTTTGCCTCCATTGTTCAAGAAGAATTTAACCTACCAGCCTCTGGCTGCAAATTTATGGCATAAGGGGGAGAACTACAAAAGACTGAACCCACCAAAAGCAAAACTGAAGACAAAAGCAGACAAATGGACACCCAAACATGGGGATGAGGGAGAGAGAAAAGAGGGGGTCTCTTTCAAAAGACTGGAAGGTGGATTTGAAGAGCCTGATGGAGGCGCTGCAGTGCCAGACAAGCCCAAGCCCTACATAGTGAAACTTTCATATATTCTCGATTAATTGTGCAAAGTGTCAAAAGTGAAATGTTTCACTTTTGACACTGTATGTGAAAACCTTTTTTCTTTTAATCTTGATGATTAGCCTATGGCATACAGCTCATGAAAGTCTCATGCATTTCCAGCAAGGTAAGCATATTGAGTTTGTCATCATTTACAGTTTTTTGTCTTTTTGTTTTGCTATAGGAGAAGCTCTGTTTGACTCTGCTGTTTTTGTCCTTTAGTGTGCTTTGGTCAATGGTCATTTCATATTTTTATTTATTTAGTTTATTTCATGCAAACCAGCTAATTTTTGAGGCAAAAATAATAGGTTTTGAATATAAGGTATAGGTATATTTGGCTTACCAGTAGAAATCCCACTAGTTAAGTAAATTCAATGCAATGAATCCACCCGATGAGTGGACTGCTGACTGAATATCTTTGCAGCGTGCTGACTGAATATCTTTTCAGCGGATACATTGAAATGAACCAAGCCCACGTGCAGTAAATGCATTTGACAGCAGGTGGCACTGTAGTATATATTTTAAACTGAAGCGTTGACGCATTTCAACCATAGGTTTCAACAGGAAAAGGAAATGTAATGGAAATGGACCAATAGTAGCGCTGCCGTTTGTGTTTTGAACGAAAAGCGGTTGAAGTTGACAAGCTACAGCAGAAGTTCTGAACCCGAGGTTTGTTTACCATATTATTCTGTAAATATGTTAAGCACATCAATGGCGAACATCTTCGTGTGTGTGTTAAGCTTTTATCAAGAAGTTACGCTAGACGTTGACGTTAGTCTATGTCTAAGTAACGTACCGTCCGGCGGTGACTGAGTGATGAGATGAATTCTGCTGCCCGATGTGTACTTCGTCGTACGACGATATCGCGTGCGGAATATAGCCGATCGGCGATCTGCAAGCTCACATCGCGTGCCGAAGGGGACGCGACGTGAGCTTGTAGAGCTTGTAGATCGCCTATTTTATGCGGAGCACAAATATATTATCGACGCAATAGACTCATTTAAACTACCACTAAACGTAATGGGTAATCTTATCTGGAAAGAAATATGCTTGTCTACTATTTTGTTAAAAATGGGCTGGCTATCGTTATTTTCCCTGTTTGCCTTTGTACGTTAGGCCTATGCGGATATATTAGTTTCTTGAAAAACGTTTGGCTTAAACATATATATATGTATATGTAAATGAGCACAGCATTTTTTATGTATTCACAGTATGTAGAATGGTAGCGGACGAAACCATGATAAACCACTAAGACTTGTTTACATCAATGTCCTCCATTTTCAATTCATCCGAACATCTAAAGACTTACAAATATACCATATTATATATCATATTCTATGAAACAGGAAATCATCATAAAGAAAGGGATTTTACATGTTTTGAGTGGTGCAACCAACCATTCCAAGTAGCGCTAATGTAGCACTCTCGTAGACGTATTTATTAATTCTGACAAGATTGAAAATGTCAGAATTAATAAATACGTCTACGAGAGTGCTACATTAGCGCTACATTCCAAGGAACAGTCAGCAATGTCCCTATGTCCGTCCATCCCTATGTATGTCCCAATGTTTAGCGTACCAACAGGGCGTGCTGTTGCACAACTCACTTCAGACTGAGGTCTATTTTTTTTTTAGTGGCATAGAAGCAAAATTAACTTAATCCTTGTTTTGAGATTAATCTGGGTTGCACTGCACATGGTTTGTTGAACTCCATCTGGTGTTGTGAATGTGGACTCCGACTTCAGTTGACATTAAAGAAGTATTTTGACAGGTACATGCGGCATCAGGGTGGTGTAGCGAATTTTGTAGACCAACCTCATTTAAAAGTTGCTGTACTCTGTCGTCAACCCTACGCCACTAAGCCCTTTCAAAATGGGCAGGGGTGATGTGGGTTCTGGGAGTGAGGCCAAGTAGTAGCCTGGCCAGTTTGTTTTTGGAAGTGTGGATTTATACTTCAATATACTTTACACAGAACACCAAGCAAAGGAACCCATTAATCAATCAAAGTGGCAGCGGCAAATGCATATAGCGTTTTATGTTTTCACGAGCTGTATTATATTTATGAATTACTATCTGTATTGTCTCCTGCAGGTGCATATTAGTTTGTCTGGCACAAAATGTCATCAAGGAAATGGAAATCCTGCTCAGCTGGGGAAGGATTGGTAGGATGTCTTCTCTATTTTTTTATGACACAATATTCAATTATAATAAATTAGCTAATAATATTTTTCTCTCTTTTTCTGTCATTAGTCTTCCACCATACCTGGAGGGCGTACGCCTCTTAGAAGTGTGCAGAATGAAATGGACCTCTCAACTCCGTCTTCCAGGTTCAAACCAAGATCACTGTCAAATAGTGCTGTTTTTAAAACAACAAAGGTAAGGTGTGAAGTAAATGAACCTAATAACTAAATGGAGATAGATGAAATTTCATTCAAAGATATATGAATGAAAATACTTAAGAGTAAAAAACACCGGAGAAGAAGTTCTGATGCAGAAGCAGGCAGTGATCTTTCAGAGTTGAGAGTCCAGTTTTATTTTGTGTCAGAAGGTTTACTTGCCATAATTATGAGCTTGGCATTGTGTTTTGAATACACATGTAATCATGTATGTACCGTTCCATTCAAAAGCTATGAATCCATTTTTATAAATGTAAACCAAATTACAGCATATGCATTCTTTATACCCCCAGCCCATCCTGCCCTCAATATTAGTCATTCTATGCTTAATTCAGATTGAAGAGATGGGATTATTTCAAAACACAACAATAACTACACCAAAGCTGAATATAGGAGGAGCTAGCGGACCTCAAAAATACTTTTTGAACAATGTAGCAGTGTAATAAAAGTGATGGAGACCACAAATATTCAAGCAAAAGTCTATTCAATATACAATAATATAAAATAGATTGCAATTGACCTGTGCAGTTTTCTTTGGCTTTGTTCAGCACACAGGCTTGGGGGGTATTGGCATTTCTGAAGTTTTAATTTGAAAAATGTAGTAAAGAGCCTCGGGTCAGATACGAATCGGGGTTAGCTGCGAGAAGGCCTTATTTATGTGGTATGGACTCTTGCTCTGTGATCCACCTGGCCGCCCCCACATTTTAATTACTTTCAATTTCTTCCAATTTCTTTTCTAACCAACAGAGTGTACTCTATGATCCAGACCACCACACCAGCTCTCCACCACACAACATCAAAGATGTTTGTCCTCCCAACCCAAGTGTTGACAGAGTACCCACCATTGGTACCGTGGCCACTGAGACATCTGCAGGACTTGATGTAACATTCAAATCCTTCATCTGCTCTGGTGTTGAAGTGGAGATTTCAGACCTTCCTTCAACAGTGGCACAAGATAGTATTATTCTACCCCATGATCAGCCTACAATGAACCCCTCTGATCCAGAAGATACAGTCATGACGGACAGCATGATGTCTCATTCAAGTGACAACCACATGGAACACCCCTATTGTTATAATGATGGAAATTCTGCATCCGTCGATGGCAACACGGGACCTCTCAGTGAGCCTTCAAGCACAAGTGAAGTCTCCGGGAACTTGGATAATTCTCGGACAATCTCCCCGACTGACTGCAGTGGCTTTGTAGAAGACATGCTTACATCTGTCATCTGCGAGTCAGTTGAAGTTGTAGTTTCAGACACCACCACCACCACCAGGCTATCGGACGAAACTATTAATCTGCCTGTGCCAGAGCTTGGAGAATGCTTACTGCATGACAGTGTTGTTCCAAGTCTTATTGTAGATGACTGCGGTGAGCATGTAGATCATCCCCATTGGAACAGTGACGCTCTTGAGCTGACTTCTTCTACTGCCCCCATTGATGTGTTCTCTGAAGAATCAGCTTGTACTGAAGAACCTGTTGGTGGAACATGTGATGTCACTTTAAAATCATTTGTCTGCACAGGAGGTGAAATTGAGATTGCAGATGACACTGTGCAAGCAGATGACACGGTTCCTGTAGTGATTGATGAGCTTATGAACGGCAATTACCAGCCAAATGACTGCAGTGTGAATTCAAGCATTTTGGTGACAGACCCTAATCTACAGTCCAATGATGACCATAAAGATCACCCCTACTGCTCATCCTCTCCAAGTTGTGGTCTTTCCCCATTCGACGAGCCATTACCAGGCTGCCATGATGAGCTGAATGAGGTAGAACCAATTAGTATGCAATTGGCTAATGGCCATATTGGCAGTCAGGAAGATGTCACATTCAAACCTGTCATCTGTGCAGAAGGAGATGTTGAAGTTCCACATACTGCAGACCTGACACAGGGGAATGACCCTCTATCTGGTTTCCCATCACTGCCGGTCATCTTACAGCAGCTCCCATGCAATGACGGTACACTTATTGGTATCGCAATGGATCATATACATGATCATTTTGAAAACCTGCACTGTCAAGTGGAAAGCGATGGTCCTGCACTAGATCCAGGAACTATCAGTTTGACATCATTGGCAAACATGTCACTTAAGTTTGTTAATGATCATGATCTTAAGTGTCCAATTCAAGAAACACCCAAACTGCACGTGGACAGTAGCACGGTGCATTCAGGCCACTGTAAATTAGAAAATGATGGCACTGTACTAGATGACAACCTATCAGCTGTCAGTGCACCCCCAATGGAAAATGCATTATTCAATGAGTCAGTGAATAATGTAAATGTCAACTGTCCCATTCAAGTAACCCCTAAACAAGCTTCTTTACATGCAGTTGTTAACCTGCTTGACAACAGAGCGTTGAACTGCAGTGAACTTAAAGCTCCAGGGAGTTCAACACCATCACTGGTGCAAGAGAATGATCTAAAACATGGCATTACTATGCCTTCAAGAAGTGTAGCTCTGGAGTCCAGCGGTGCAAATGACAGTCCTCTGGGATTGTCCAGAAATGGTGGGCAGCACTCTTTAGAAAACGTGTGTGCTGAAAATGACTCTGATGTTCTGATGTCACTGCCAGAGATTCCCTCTGTACCACACACCTTGCAGTTTGAGCTCATGAGTCCAGTCATCAAGGGATCCCCACACGCCAGAGTACGGATTAGCAGAAAATCAGGCTTAATTCAAGCCTTGGCTGAAGAGTCTGCAGTGGAATGGGAAAATAGCGTTTTGTCTCCGTTCCTCCCTTCGGGGCCCTGGCCTGGGCCTTTGGAGAGCCCAATGCCACGACCGTTGCTTAACTCCACAGCAATTGGTAAAAGGGTCAGTTTTAAGCTCCAGATGGCACCAATCAAAGACATGGTCAGAGATACACATGAGAAGTCCAGTGTAGCGGCAGCTGCTCAACCAGTAGAGGATGAACCGGTAGTGTTAGATATTCCCTTTGTTCCTAATGGTCCCCTGCAGCAGCAGCTCAGGCAGATGGCAGAGTTCCTCATCATGGCATCAGGGAAGATGGGTACCTCCACGACTGCCGTCTCAGCTCAGGCTCCATCTGCAGCACCAGGTACTGCTGCCCACTATAGAGATATAATGTGCACAAGAACCAAAATATTTAACCAAAATAATTCAGGTGCAGTGGTTAATAATCCAAAAAATGTTTTACTCTAGTCTGGAATCCAGGCGTAGAACATAATGTAAATGTAAACGTGCATAAATGAATGTGCAGGCAATCAAGTTGAGCAACAAGATGATATTGAAGTAGTGAAAGCATTATACACAAGGGATTTTGACATTTAGACTTTGACATAGACTAAGTGTGATTGGGGATAATCTGACATTGTTTAAATCTGATCAATCACGCACACTCCCACAGCGAGCCACAGTATGTGTGTGGGCACCAGTCCTGTGAAGCTGGTCGACCACAGTCTAAACACATCAGGCCAGTTTGAAAGAAAGCGGGAATTCTCCATGGTTGATAACTGCACTATCACAGATCCTCTCCTATGGAAGTGAGTATTATTCCCCCATGTAGAGTTAAATCTAGGTAAAAAGGTACATAATGGACAAATGTGATTTGATTAAAATATGTTCATTTGTATGTTTTTTTTTAATGCAATCAAATATCTAAGGAACTTTACTACAGATGGGTCAATTTCTCAACTTCACGAAGGCTTGATCAAAATTGAGTTCCTACTTTAGGCTCATGTAAATGTCACGTGAACTTGTTTTGCGACAACTTACTGTTTCTGACGGTCTCTTTCATTTCATTGGTGTCAGTGTACCCCCAGGCAGCCTGGAGTCTCAGTCCAAACAAGAGCTAGAGCAGAGGCTAAGGTCCTCTATGATCATGGTGGAGGCCCTGGTGCAACAGCTGACATCAGCCAGGCTACACAGCTCTGCTGCCAGTACAGGCCCTGCACCCTCTGACCTCAGGGACCAAATGGTGCAGACTGAACACACTGAACTCAGCCAGGTTTGTTGCATAGCGGTTAGAGTAACCACTAACTGTCTATGAATAGCAGGGTGCTGGTCCTTGATTCAGTGAATCTCTACCACATAACATTGAACTCCTGCCTGGTCTGCGTGTGTGTGTAATCTACTATCTCCATTTTTCTATTTTTCGTTTTTTTTGTAAATAATGCCCTACAACAATGTCGCACTCAAACAGAAATAGTGAAAATGGCACATTTACAAGCTCACAGCGTTAGCTTGAAGATCGGCTATTTTAACAATGTTTTAAAAAAGAAATAAGGTTAAAAGGATTTTGGACATACAAGGTTTCTAAACTACAATTATACACTATACACTGTACATTTTGCACACGTGTCATGATCGTCTAAATGTCCTAAATTAAAAGATCTGGAATCTGACAGACAACTACAGCAGTTTGTTGATTGAAGTCTGATCTGATTTGTGTGTTAGGACCATGTGTAACGGTCATCACTTACATTGTCTTGTTTATCTGTTGTACTTGACACAGTGGTATGGTTAAATTAACATTTTCTTTCATTTTCAACAGACCACCACATACAGAGACCTGTATATTACCGCTTTGGGCAAGATTGGCGAGTTGGAGTTGGATGAGTCCTCTTTACAGAAGCTCATTCAGTGTATACAGGACACCAGGCGTACCATGGTAAGAAACACACATTTAACATGAACATGTTGCTGCGAATGGAGGTCCAATTCAAGCCAACCAGGGATTTTATATATTTTTTTGCCTTCAATAAATGTGTTCATGTTCACACAAAATCATCCATAGTCTATCATATAAATAAATCTACAAGTAGACTTACCACTTAAGATGGAATATGTTTTCACTTCAGTTTGTTTGTTATTTTTGTTTTGTAATACAATTCATATATTGAGACTGAGTTAGTCTCGGTCAAGCTCATAATGTTATTGCTATAATTGGGAAATAAAAAAACTTAACATTAATTGGCCTAGTCATAATGCACTCCTAAACCATCAAAACATAATGATTATTTTCCTAATTGATTTAGCTGCTGATTTATTTCAATAATAGAATTGCTTTTAAATAAATTACAAAATGAAATTTGTCTGTTGCTCTCCCCTGGTTTGTGGAGGGTGTGTAGAGCCCAGGATTACATTAGCTAATTGACACCGGGTGAAAAAATGGCTTACAAAGTTGTGGGATACATTTTCAACATATGCATGATGAAAGTTATGTTTCTTATGATTACCGGTACAACATTGCAATATGAAAAAGATGTCATTGTTTATTTTTATCTCTCTTTTTTGTGTGTGTGCTGCAAGACGTCTTTAACAAATGACACAGAAACAGTTCTTGCCAACATGAAACACACTGGGGATGTGGTCAGAGAGGACCACGAAAGCCTTGTCACACAGGTAAGGATAAATTAAATCTTGGAGGAGAAAAAGAGCGTGGGGAAATGGCAGGAGGAGAAAAAGAGCGTGGGGAAATGGCAGAAGATAGTATAGTAAATAAAAAAACAAACCTGCACACTAGACATGCCTACTATTAGTACTGTTATTGTAAATTGTAGTACTTCTATTGGCTTGTATTAGTTGAGTCTAAATTACTTGTATATTGCCTTTGTGCAGTATGGTGAGATGAGATCCCTGTGTGCCAAAGTGAAGGAGTCACAGACACGGATGATTCAGAAGGTCCGTGACACACTGCAGGAGAGAGAGGACATGAGGCAGCAAATGGAGGAGGCTTTCACAGCCAAAGATGCGGCAAGTCACAAATCACCACAACCCATTTCCCTTGTACAACCTACAAGACTACCTATACAGACTTGACTACTGTACTACTTACAAGACTACCAGACTACTGAAACTTCTAAGAAAATCTCCTTTTTGTGTATGGTATAGAAATTATTGTACCTGAATGTGAAATTGCAATCAGATTCCGCACAAAGTATGTATTTTGTAAGATCCCGTTCCTGGAGGAGAATAGATGACTATTCATTTCAAGGTTAACAAATTATTTGAGGTGCATTAAAATCTAAAGTGTGCTGTGGTTTTCTTTCCAGGCCTTCAGTGTGATGGAGCAACTGAGAGAACACAGTGCAAAGCAGATCTCCCAGCTGGAGGAGAGTTTGGGCTCTCAAAAAGACCTGATGGCTGCTTTAACCAAGACTTACCCAGAGCAGGTAAAGATACTTTCATTGTTTTGATTTATTACGTATTTGTAATTTATTGGAGTCATTAACCACATAACCCTGTACTTCGTTGCAAGCTTGTAGATAGAATATTTTAGATATTTTACACAGCCATTGTGCGCACACATTGTGAGCCCCTAGATGACAGACTTAATGTGTGTTGTGTTCTATTATCTATGCAGGTTGCACTAAACAAGGCCTATGTGGAGTCCCTCAATTCAGCATCTGAGCTTTTAACTAGAACCACCAGTGATCACACCACTCTCACTGAAGAGGTAGGGCTACATTTTAATGATATTATTATTGTTGTTGTTGTTGTTCATAATATAAAACCAACATAACATTTGTATTTGATACTAGCTCCAAGCAGCCAGAGGCCTTCTCCAGAAGAGCATTCCAATGCTTGTGAAGTTGAATGAGAAGACGGCGGCTGCCTTGAGTGAGAGAGACCGGAGTCTGACAGAGAGAAACCAAGCTGAAGAGGCAAGAGAGCAGGTCAGGATGTTTTCTCAATCATGTGGGATACACTCTATGAAGAGCTTCTCAAGCAAGGGAATCCACTACTACAAGATACAAATGTCTTTAAATGTTGGTTAAATACACAGGTTCAAGAGGAGCTGGACCAGGCTAATTTGAATCTTCAAGGTGCCACTCAGGAGATTGGAGACCTGAAACTCCAGGTGACCATCATGACCTCAGGTACAGTATATACAAAAATAAAGATTAATTTACAGTATAGCTTGTCGCATGACCATTCTTGAACACAACAGTGATAACACCTTTCAGATGAAAATAATCATGGATGATGATAATAATAATAATACATCTACTGAAGTAATTGTGTTTTATTTTATCATATTGAGCCAGATAAGTAGGCTGAAAAAGAACTTGGAATGAGCTAGCAGTAACTATCTTTTCCCAAAGAGTTTTGAGACGACCGTACACCTAACTTGTCTACTTACCTTACTTTCAGAGATGGGTGTGCTGCATGAGAAACTGAGTGAGGGAGAGGAGAAGCGAGCCATGCTGGAGAGGAAGGTTACTGATCTCAATGCCACGGTCTCCTCTTACATGGAGTCCTTCACCTTCCTGGAGAAGCGACTTG
Organism: Benthosema glaciale; assembly: GCA_900323375.1. Taxonomy (NCBI): domain Eukaryota; kingdom Metazoa; phylum Chordata; class Actinopteri; order Myctophiformes; family Myctophidae; genus Benthosema; species Benthosema glaciale. The sequence continues at coordinate 15,657 of OOFJ01117721.1, forward strand.
ATGAACATGTTACCAAGTAAGATCACCAGGGGCTTTCCTGAAACTTGAGTGGATGCTGTTTGGTGTGTGTCACTCAGTCATGGCGTTTAGCTCTGGCCCTGGGAATTACTGATTACTGTTCCTTTGCAATGCATTTGTTTACTTGTGTTTTCTAAGCACCAATTTTGTGTCAGGTTGCAGAAGTCATGGGAGGATGGCAAGCAAGCCAATGGAAGAGCAGATGAGTGAGTAATAATTCTGTTTCTCTCAGAAATGTATTCCTTATTTCCTATCCATTACTATTGGAGAGGATCTCATCAAATGTACTTAGGTATCGTTGTGGCCTGATTGACATGAGACACAGACTGCACACAAACTCCCTGGGTGTCAGAACAGAACCTTCATCACGATGTATACAATATCTCTGAAAATGGATAACGTGGAGAGATTGTATCGTCTCAACGATATTTATCACCATATCACCAACACCTTGTGCCACCATGTTTGCAAAACATTTTTGACAGACCATAGCTAGCAAATCGGTACATATTATCTCTCTAGTCATGTGATCAAGACAGATCTGTCGATTTATTTTTATTTTCTTTATTTTTTTCATATTCCATCAACATTGCTAGCCCACAATAACAACCTATCTGACCTGGCAGAGCTGGGGAACTGTGCTCAGAGGAGCTCTCATTTTAATTATTATAATATTATTATTATTTAATAATACATGCCTTATAGTATATACCTTAATGCAACAACATTTTGTTAAATGCTATTTCCATGGTGTGTGTTTGTAGGTTGGCGGTATCTTTGTCCCAGTCCGAGCAGCGTGTGTGTGAGTTGAGTCAGTCTCTGGCCCACAGTGAGGAGCAGTGCAGACAGCTGCAGACCTTCTCTCATACACAAAGCCTACAGATTGAAGAGCTCAAAGACGTACACTCACAGCTCAGAATGGTCAAGGAGGAGAACGAGGTAGGAGGGAGTGTGTCTATGTTTGAGAGAGTATCTATTTTACACTGTCATCTGTTAGATCGGAATGAACTGAAAACAATTAGTGCAGCCATGAGCATCACCATCGCAGTCCATACTGGCTGCTCTGGAATCGTTGTCTCAGATTGCTTTGAGTTCTATATCACTTGCATATATCTGGCAGAGAGAATCACACAATTTAATTTAAATGTCTTCGGGGTGATTGTTTTATGCTACAGTATAATCTGCTGTTGTGTGTTTGGGTCAGTTCATGCAGATGGAGAATCAGCTGACCAGAGACCAGGTTGCAGAGACGGAAGCGTCCCTCAGGAGCCATCTGCAGGGCCTCAGGGAGAGGAACATCCAGTGTGAGGACCTGAAAGCAGCTCTCAGTCAGATTCAGTAAGCCACCTTAAACATTTTGTGACGTGTGGATTGTTGTACATGTACAGTATGAACCTCCCCCCCCCCCACACACACACACATAACTACTTATTTACTTTCATATGTATTATACTTTATGATCTGTTTTCATTTATTTATTAATAAATGATATATAATTGGAATGGTGAGGTTCTCTTATAAGCCCTCCTAAGGTTTCTTAACTCACCGGCACAACAGCTATCTGTCATCTTATCCCCGTTGTTCAAATCAAATAATTACACATACTCACACGGGACCTGCCTATTGCAATCACTGTCTTCTACAGTTTAGTTAGAGGTTACCTGCTGTGCTCTGTGGCACCTTTGACAGTGGCTGCTGAGGGATGTTGCGGAGAGTAGTCACATTGCACTGAATAAAAGTTCCTTAAAATGACCCACTGGGTTCTCAATGAGAAATTAATAATTTGTGCGTGTGTTTCGACAGGCTTGAGAGGGATGAGTTGCAGACGGAGCTGGAGGCTGTGAGGTCCAGGAGCGCTGCTGTTCAACAGGAACTGGGGGGACAGTTGGCCCAGGCTGGCAATAATGTCACCCTGCTCCACCACACACTCAGAGGAGTCACCAATGACCTCCATGCAGCGCTTGATGAGAAGGTAACGCAGACAACATCACTACTAAGGCCAAACCAAACAAACACAATGGCTGTACTCCAGTCGTCACACATCTCTAGATAGCACCCACTACCAGTGGTTATTTTCAGTGAATTTAGTGATAGATATTTAGACGGATAGATATTATGGATTTTTAATTTTCCAGAAACCAGAACACTGCAAGGATGAGGGACCCCAGTCATCTTCTACTGCTGAGCGGCGCCATCCCCTTTCCTTTGTGGACAGCATTATGAAGGCATTGACCACAGAAATAGGTACAGATACAAACATGGCAACTCCTGATATCCCAGGTACAGTAACAGTACTACACCGTTAACTATTGACCAATAGGGTTGTAAAACAAATGAGCAGCTTGTCTTGATATGGCACAGTAGTAGGGTCACATTTTTATATGTTTTTGATACAAAAAAAAGGAATGCCTCAGGTTTTCTGCCTCTTAAAAACTGTGGGCATTGTTTGTCGTGTGTTGTGCTTAGTGCCACTGATACAATATGGATGAGTTGCTACAAACTGCCGAGCCTATTAAAATGTGCAGGTAAATAAATGAATAAACTGATTTGCACTGTATTCATTGTGCTCAGACTCCCCGGAGGAGGTCAGTGAAGGTTTGTTCAGTGAGACGAGCGCCTTCACCCGCGTGCCTGTGGTGATGACCCGTGAGGAGGCGGAGGAGGTGGAGGAGCAGAGCAACGTGGTGGTGCTGCTGGCCGACATGGAGAACACTGTCAGTGAGCTGGTGTCCACCCTCGAGCAGGTCAAACGCCACAAGGACACACGGCTGCTGGAGCTACAAGACACCATGTAGGTTTTTTTGCTTGTCTGTGTTATCTTTCTGTCGGAGATGGGACATTTCCTGCCAATACGCCTAATTGGATGAGGACTGTCTGAGTTCATTGTTGTGTAAACTGTTTACACACTGTTCTAATTTGCAGTATTTGATACTGTATAAGAATTAGAAATGAACAGTAATTTTGTTCCCAGAAGACTAATTGTGACTGATTATGGCAATAATCCTAAAGGAGGATGTGACTTCAGAAACATCACTAGTATTCATTTTATAGTCACTTGAAAATAAGTTTAAACCCAGACAACACCCACTGTAAGTTTTATTAGTATTGTTTTTTTTTTCTATTTCTTGTAATGCTGAGATGATGGTTGTTGTTCCAGCTGTGGCCTGCAGGGGGAGCTACACACCCAGAGCAGCAGACACCAGTCTGAGGTTGAGGAACTTGAGGAACAGCTGAGGCGTCTGCAGAGTCAGCTGGAGAAAGGCAGCCTGGCCCTGCAGCACAAAGCAAAGGTACAGGTCAACACTCAACACCTCAGCCATTTATAATGTGAGCTGCTTTGGCCTTCGTTCTTCTTACTATTGGTTGTTAATGCTAATTGAACATCCAGGAAATAAATCTTTCTCTAATGCTGCACACGGTACACGGTCATGAAATTCTGGGAAATATTTTCCAGTCCCTGGTCCTTTTCAAATGGTTTGGAATTTATGAAGCGCCCAGGAATTTATCAAATGTCCTGGAAAACATATTTGGATATGCATTGTTTTTGGCTATTGGTTTAGTTAATAAAAAGCATTTCCAAAACATTTCTTGTATATCATCACAAGAAATATGTAACATAAGAAGTTTTTCGCTTAACAGGCTGCGTGACAAAAAACAACAACAACGGATCTACAAGCTCACAACGTGCTTGTGCAGCGTGATCCTGTGCCTTGGGATAGGTGATGTAGCAAAAGATTTGGCACACAATTTGGACTGGAATTATAGCATTCTATGCTTTATTCTTTGCTATAAAACCTGTTTTGTACATTGCAAATAGGCGTAAGAGACTCATTATTGCGGCGATTGATTGTTATATAGGCCTGGACATTGGGTTAAATATTCTGAAAGGTTTTGTAAAGACATTGGTTAAATTGTCTGGAAACCCTGACTGTAAAAATCACTCTAGAAGCTAGAGTGATTTTTACAGTTAATTTCTCATTGCATTGTTTTTTTAGACTCCTTATCGAGAGTTTAAGGAGAGTGTGCTAAATACCTTTAAATGCAAGAGCCTCTTTCTTATTTATCTCCCCTTTGACACAGGATGAGAAGATGATAACACAGCTGTGCACAGAAATAAATGAAACCAGGGAGCTTCTCAATCAATTCAAAACTGACAATACTGTAAGTGACTGATACAGAAGTATTAAATGTCTTCAAATGTCTTTACATTGTGTTTTACTTTGAGCAGACATTATAAATATGTCAAATTAAAGTTTGTTATTATTCACTGTGAGAAATTCACTGGGTAACACAGACTAGAATTTCATTTGGCCCACATTATGTACCACAGTGACAGTCGGTTGAAAATAGTTCTCTTTTCTCTGTTTCATGCAGGAGTTGCGCAAGGAGGTGACTGAGCTTCGCCAGTCTCTCCAGCAGTCCCAGGTGGAGTCTCGTGCACTGAGGGAGGAGCTAAAGAAAGCTAGTAGCCTATCGGCAAACCCAGTACACTTCATGGACGAGAAGATTGGCCTACTGCAAGAGGTACACTTCAGTCATTTGTGTTAGTTTGGAGATATTCTACAAAAGCAAGATCATGTGAACACAAAAGCAAGTCTGTATTGATTAGCAATTACCCCATTCCTTCACTTCCTGGCCCATCTGACGTGACCCTTTGGTTTAGATCAGGGGTCTCCAAACGTTTTCAGCTCGAGACTCAAAAGAGAAATTCTCCCCGAGACCTGAACTTAAGTTACAATAGGAAAATACATTCTGAATAAACAACTTACTGTAAAGGAAAACTGTCATGCAGAAAAAGACTGACTCGCCGCATAAACTATAGAATAGAGACTTAAGAAAATAGGATTTATTTTATTTTTAAATTCCAAGTGCTCTGTGCTCAAAATGAGGTTAAAATTGGCAAACGGTTTGGAATATCAGTGATATAGAACTGTTTTTGAGACCACCGCATCTGGAGTTAACCTGTCACAAAGGACAAAGAGGGGTGCAACAGTTTACCCTGTATTTTAGAATTAACAAACAATTTTGGGTGTAAGTAATAAAGACCAACCCATTGTTTGTTAACCACTGGTTTACTAGAAGATGACCATAAAAATTTTATTATTGGAATCATTATCAAAAGGAAGTACGCACATCTCTAAAAAACTTTGCAGGTGCTGGACGACAATTATTGGAATCATACCAGTTCAACCTATTGAATACAGAGTATTCTCAGTAACCACAAGTCCACCCCGCTAAGGAAATTAAGTCTCCATACTCACTGTGACTAATGTGACTAATAATACCTTTACCTGTTTTTCACTCTGTCCCCAGGTGGAGAGACTGAAGAGAAGCCTGCAAGAGGCAGATAAATCGAGAGCCAAGCTCCTGGACAGAGCACAAAGACATGTAAGT
>OOFJ01117722.1:0-17957 GCA_900323375.1 Benthosema glaciale
TATATATATATATATATATATACATATATATATATATATATATATATATATATATATATATATATATACACACACACACACACACACACACACACACACACACACACACACACACATTGAGGGAAATTACAGTTCCTATCCTTACCCATCTATACATTACAAACGTGTAAATTAACATTGAGGATTCTACTGTGTATTAATCTTTCTTGACACACTAATATTATTATTTTTATTTATGTACTCAAGCATTGTTAAATTTGTTGAGGCTTATCAGAATGAATCATTTCAAAGTTATGATGTTTCATAAGAATGCAGTAGTCACATATTTCTATACAAGGCTGTGAATTGCAGTCTGGTACATGTCTAGGAAACCCTACATGGGACCAGATTCCAGTGAATTCGCTATCACCATTATCAGCCACATTTCAGGAAACGTGTGATGGATGTTAAGTATGGCGCACTGGCCTTTTTGTTTTTTAAACAGTCTTTTTGTTCAAATGGACCAGTATCTGTTTTCCAAGATAATTAATCATATTTAAATTGATGTTCAAACTCTTGGATAGTGTCAAGAGCTGTAGATTGGCTTTCTCAAATGCTCCCATGGGATCCATCTTGGTAAACACCACATTTCACTCGGAGCCACTGGCTCGACGGCCTGTCTGAGGGTTTGTTTTGGCTTTGGAAAGTGCTATTATTATGGTTACAAATCATTGGTGTATGCCGGACGGTTTAAAAACTTAAGAGGCCTAACACTCGTTAAAAATTCTTGATGTTTTTATTGGAAACACAAGAGGTTATCACAGGCCTGTAATGACATCACCCCTAAGAACTTCTTGGAACCGTCTTGAAATGAAATGATGTCAAGGCTGCTACCTCACCCTGCTCCTGATAAGGACTCATTCATCAACCCCGTTTCACCTGTCCGCTTGCTCACGACTCCATCCAAAAGGGCATGTTCGAAGATAAATAATTTCGGGACATCCTGCTATAGTAATTCAGGCAGTTAGTATGCACAATGTGCAGCCACAAGAGCTGCAGCGCTATGAGTTTAAATCTGGCTCACGACCTGTGTTGAATGCCATTGCCTCTTTCTCCAAACTCCCTCTTTCCTACAGTATCTGTCGTTACTGTCCAATACAATGAAGTGACATTTCCATAAAAACTAACAAATATTTTCTTTTCTCCCCATGAGATTTTATTTGTAATCTTGTGTATCCACTTAAGTTCTATTTTTTATTTGTATTATGACAGAGCCACAGGTTGAAAATAGCTGATCTGCAATCTCACAACCTGTCATTTTTGGCGTATAAAGACAAAAATAGGGATGTCAGTTTGAAGCAGATTAAAGATACTGTATGATGTACCGTGCAATCAGACAGTGAACCAAAGAAACCAAACTCCTTCCTCTTCCTGGCATCCACTGCTCTGTTAACCGATCACTCGGCCAAGGAAGAAGAGAAGACTGGCACTGTGATAAAGATAGCCCCATTGCCAAGGCAGTTTCCGAAAGCAGAGTTGTATCAAGAAACCCCCCAGAGGAGTGGGATAAGGTATAATGTCTGTACTCTGTACCCTTGAGCAAGTGAATGGTATCAAACCAAGAATGCAGAGGAGGAACAAGTGTTGTGCCAATCTCCGGAGGCTGCCAGGAGTGGTCAGACAGGAGATCAAGGGCATCCATATTATTTGCAATTATTTGTCCTCGTATCCACGAGCCTCCTTTAGGATGTGATAAGAAGCAGCAAGGGGAAAAGTAGACGGGAGTCTTAAGAATCCGGCTCACTCCCCGAGTTGGAAGCCACTGTAAGAAATCGTTACAGTGCAGGGAATTAATTTCTTTTCAGTACACCATTGGGTCAGGTGTACAACCTTGCAGGGATTTAGGCAGGATTATGACCACCCCTCGGCCACCCCATCTCTCACTTTCTGACTACAGGCTTTCACTCGGGCATCTGAGTGGGAAGAAGAAAAAAAAATCCTGGCTTTTCGTCTCAATGCTCTTGGAAAATGCTGCAGGGATCACAAGGGAGTGTTTCGCAGGGCAGGCATGGTGGAGAGTGTCACCCTTCCATGCACAAGGTGATGCAAAGGAAAGCCTGCAGCCGGTGCACCCGCTCCTCGCCAGCCAGACTGGCAAATGCTCTGGGTGAAACAGGAGATTCGTTACACTGCAAGGTTCTTCTGACTTTGGTTTACTTCTGAGTTTACCTGAGAAGCCAAGTACAGACGAAGCTACTCCAGGCAGGGCAGCTGCCCCAGGCAGGTAGCCTACACTCGAAACATGTAAACATGTACCTATCGTTGTTAGTCAAGATATACACAACTACAAACGTTACAAGAGTAATATAGCTGCAGCAGTGATAAGACAGGGTCATGCCATAAAAGCAATGACTCAATAAAGAAAAAAGCTACACGCAATATGCACAATAAGCCATAGAAACACTGATGATCGAACATGAGAGAAAGAAGGCCACCCAATTAACAAATGTGCACTTTTCGAAAATCCGAAGAGTGGACAATGTGCATCATATACTCAAAGGTCCTTTGACAAATGTCTGTGAGCTTTTAGTTCTCATTCTATCATTTCCCATGACCCCACCATATTGCTAATTCTGTAGAAAACGACAGAACTGCCAATACTGTGCCATAATGGTGGAAGAACACACAGATACAAAAATAATAAACTAAATATTATAAAGACATTTGTATCAATTTAACATAATTTGAACACAGGGTGATATTACACAGACATAAGACAAAACAGAAGGGACTGGAGCCTCTCCAGAATTCTGTGGTCCAGCGTTTATCTCCACATGGCTCCTTTGCAGCTGAGACGACTTGTGGCAGCTGTTTGTTTGGCCCTACCTCGGAATGGCTGATGAACTGTGACAGCTGACGTCTGAACAACCAGTCAAAGAAAGTGCCTGTAATGAGGAGCCCGCTGCTTGAGAGACAGATGCCATCATATTTCAGATGAAGTTCTTCCCTAGCTCTGCCCGGGCCATACCAACCCTGGCAGGCTGAGTGCCGTTGGCTGTCACGTGGGGCAGGCTATTCTGAGATCGGTGTCTACTTTGTCGGCGGCCCTACCTACATGAGTGAAAGAATGTGGATCTCTTCACATCTGGGTTCAAATATAGCTTGAACCAGATAAGGCATTTGTCTTTTTGTACTATAGACAATCAATCTGGCTTCAAATCAAGCAACCATCGAAATGACGCTCAAAGCCCATATTCTGTGTTGTTAAGACAACAATAGATGTGGGTCTTTAGCCAGAGACTATTCTGAAGCCCATGCCTTTTGTTGTTGGTGGTTTAGAAAAACCTTCACTATATTGATTACAAGCGTACAGATATGCTATGCACGCAGCGTATTTCCTCTTTTACTTAGATTTGAATCATGGAAGGATGTGTTGGCAAGCTAAATCTCAGAGTCTTTGAACTTGAGACTTGGTAGAGACTTAGTGAATTTGTTACATAACCACTTACACTCAGCCTAGCTAGCATCTCCATTCTGTGGGAGAACATTTTGAGAAAAGAGCAAATCTACAAGGTCACAACGGGAGTTACATGACTTAACAAACCCGCCATGTTCTGTGGTGGACGGCTCGAATATAACCAAACTCTTTATCATGAATGTCTCCTGGACAATGCTGCTGCGTGTGCGGTTGCAGGAGTGAATCTGATAAGAGTCACTTCCCCTTGTTCGGTAGCGAGCTGAAATGTTGTTGGGTCAGGTCCACTTAGAAGCAAATTTATAGTGACTTTTGAAATTAATAAAGGAAATTGAGATTCATTTATACATGCCAGCCTCAGCAGGCACATCAGCAAAACTGTCAAACAGAGGTCACATATATCCACACTTCCTATGGAGGAGGCCCTAAGCCAAGTAGAAAATTGCTTATTTTCCAGGTCCAAAAAGGATGCAGAGTCCTGTGTGGCCAGGAGCACACATCTCTTCTCATGTAAAAGCAATATATCAGCTATTTTGCGAAGGCCTATCAAAGTTTGCACCTATAGATTTTTTTTGTGAAAGAGCTGATGTGCTACTGATGGAATTATAACCTCCTGCCAGAACATGGAGACATCAATCCAACTTCGATTTGCTATGCAAGTGCACAGTGCAGTGTGTTATATCACAAAACGCTCAGAAGTGAATTAATTCATGTTTGCCACCTTTTGATTTACCTGCAATGTTCAATTGCAACAAGATCAGTTCACCTTTAGTGTTTTTGGTATTTAGTGTTTTTCCTTAAAAACATACCATTGTGTTTTTCATCTTCGCTTAAGTTCTGCATTATGCAAATTGCCACACCCCTACATAAGTCTTTGCCTTAAACTTCTTCCATATTTAGTACAGTAGTTACTACTTTTTAAAATTGCAGCCTTTGAATAATTTCCTCAATACTGACCCTGCCTCGTAGTGAATTTAATTTTCTCTTTAGAGTAGCTTCCTTAAAGGTCATTGGGGATCTCTAATTTCCTGGTTCGCATATAGATTTTAGTTAGATACTGTCACCTCCAAGCACAATTGCACCAGGTATGTCACTAACAACTGTTGATGATGTAGCAGTACAACGTTTATGCAAAAGTGCTACAGTCACAGATCAACGATTTCACTTTCATTTGTCCTTCCAGAAATTTTAGATTCATTTTAGATTCCAGAAATGGCAGCTACAGTTACACTTGCAACAAAGTTAAACTTTTTTTTGTATTATTTCTCTGTAGTGTCAAAGTCAGCATTTAAATTGTATTTATTTATTCATTTACTTATGTCTAGAATCATAAGTAAACCAAGAACCTATTATCAGTCTAATAGTAGAATATTCCCAGAAAATCAATAATCTGTACATTAAAATTTTTGTCTTTGCATAAGCCTGCAAGGTAATCGAGGCTAGGACAAGTACTACGGGCTAAGGTGGAGCCTGAGTCTTCAGACTACAACATATAAGATTGGGAGTGAGTCTGCAGTTCTAATTGCAATGGGAGTTCATACCATAGTTTAGGATTGAGCCAGAAGGGAGAAGAGTCTGGTATGCGAGATGTTTTATCGAAGGTTCTGCCAGCATCCCTGTGTTAGCTGATCTGAGGGCGGGCGGGCGGACAGACAGACAGACAGACAGACAGAGTGGGTGAAATCATTGTTTTTCGGTGCAAACTCTCAACATTTGCAGTTATACAGAAGAAGAGATGGAAAAGAGAATAGAGAGGAACGGAACACAGAACAAAGAACAATCTAACAGGAATGCACACACACTGGACATACATATACGAATTCCTGCATACATGTATACTGTATGGGTGCATGATTAAAAATGAGAAATGGAAAATCTGCAATGGATGAACCAATACAATAAAAGTACTTGAGTTCATGACTGTCATTTGTCACTGGTATCTAGTACAAAATAACCCCATCCATCCGAAGGGAGTTTTATTGCACATGAACAGTGATCGCTGCAAAGAAATGGCTTGGTGTGCATTATGCACATTACAGCCTTTCCTTGGCTCCCTCCCAAGCAGTTTTTCAGCCACATTAATTTTCAGGTACATTGCATCTGCTCCAGACAGGCAGATAATGCCAATGTCAATGTGCAGTGTAGCTAAATATTGAGACTCTACCATCTTTACTCTCGAAGTTCAATTCATTTTTCATATTGATTGAAGAAGGTGACTGAAAAGTGGTAAAATATTCTGTATTAAGTGGTATATGTGTCTACTCTCTACAGACAAAAAAATGTATGGTGAGAAGAATTTACAGCTGATGAGGATATTTACTACGGAGGAATATACATACTGATGAATATAAATGTTTTAATTTAAATTATGCACATACCACATCGACAGCCACATTATACTGGCTATATCCCAGAGGACTGCTAAGGTGTTTTTATACATCACATCACACCTGTAACAACCTCTTTGTTTTGTCATCCCATGTTATAATCTAGACAGAGTGGTCAAAAGAGTAAATGTTGTGTAGCCTAGGTGTGAAGATATTCTACAACTATAGGGCTGAAATTTAATAGCAATTATTATATTGATTACTTTCTCTATTCAGACGTTATGTGCTGTTTTTTTGCTGTGAAAAGTTAATCATACCTTGCCCGGTGAACAACCTTCCCACAAGTTTCATGGTGTTGCATGAATCACTTCTGTTAGTTACAGGCAGTGGCATAAGATAGTTACAACGACGAGTCCCCGTGTATGATGCTATTATTATGACAGCTAGGTCCTAATGTACACTAGTGTTACTAGATATGAGGCACTAGCCTGGCTTGGCCATATAATCACACTGTGTGGGATAATCAGCCGAAGGCAATTATTCTTTTTTTGGCACCAGCAGATTCGCGTCTGGCTACTGTGAGGCTAATGAAGCATGTATCATATACACATGAGAAGAGAAATTTGATGACTCCTAGTCCCCGGGACCAAAAAATACAAAATACATTATGAACAAAACCAAAATATAGCATTGTGACACATGGTGGGAAAGAGAAAGATATCAGAACCATGGATAGCACGCCGAACATGCTTTAACATAAAATAATACTGGAAATCCTGAAAATCGCATAGCACTGGTGGGGGACTGTAAACATTCTAATTATGAGAAGCTACACATCCTTTAGCCAACTTAGTGGCCTTCATGTGGTTAGAATGTCTGACGTGGCTGAGATTGGGAGGTTGTTGTGGTTTGATCCCCGGTTGGGTCATACCAAAAACTCAAGGATCCCTGCTTGGGACTCAGCATTAATTTGGATTGTGACAAGCGTCATGTCCTGGGGGTGGACTTGTACATCAAGCTGCCTCACGCTACAGCAACAGGAGATAGGCTCCTGCCCTATGGGCCTCATGGCTCGACACGGCACACTTACCCACCCTTTGAACTTATTGGTGAAACTGATAATAGCAGAGTCAACACAGTATTACACAGTATAACCCTAACCCTAAGGATTACCCATCGATGATGTCACTGGTGGTGGACGGGTTTCTGAACTGCCCACAACCCCTCTGAGACACATATTTTATCATGATCATTAGTGAGGAGTCGAGACCAATTATATGAAGATAGGTTGAAAAGTGGTGAAGTGGTAATGTATTACTGAGAACACAGTGAATCGAATCCTAACATGAAAAGGTAATCCATCCTTTGTTTTCCCTTGCTATTTCACAGAGAGGCAAGGTAATGGCTAACAAAGAAGGCATATAGGACAACCTTGTTTGTTACATTTCAAACACTGTCACACTGTGTATACAGGTTTCATTATGCTGCTACAGAGGGGATGAAAAGGAGAGCGAGATATGGCGCGACGGAGCACATCCAGGTGCTGCAGTGAGCACATGAAAAGAACACAAAAGCGGTCTTAGATCAACACTGAGCAGTGCTAAGAAGCTGTAAAGCTCACTTTAATCCTTAATGTGCTCTGCTTTAAGGCTGTCACAAAGGTCAGACTATCGTCCCATATCTCTGCGGCATTAGGATAAAATAACATTAGGTTTTTATTGTTGAGTGCCGTCAAGAATTAGCATACGCTTTCACTCATAAATGATGTAATTCAAAGTGGGCATAAAACCCTGAATATTATCTTTTTGTTGTTTGCATGATATTGGATTCTAAGATGATGAGTGATCTTTTAAAAAGAGCTTTCTGTAGGCTGGGTTTGATTTCCCCCTTATCTTGATCCACCCAACAATGAAGATATGATTATTTCTACAAAAAACACAAATAGGCTGCTTTCAACATGCCTTAATAGCAATTAGAACAGAAAAGTCAATAGATTTTATCCACACACAAAATATAGAGCCTGGAAGAAGAAATAAAAAAACATTGGATATTAGATTCTTTATTGCCACACATTTGTCGCAACTTGAAATAGCTTTTAGTGAAGCATGTTAATTGAGTAGCATGATTGCATAAATTAACACAAATAACCACTTTGTAGTTTAAAAAAAAAGGAAAAAAAAGGCAGCCCACTTTTGTTTAACCTCGTCAGACAATCATCTTGTGTCTCAAGATGACTAAAACCATAAACATTGAACAACGAAGAATGTCAAATATGAAGTGACATTTTATTGTGTTTTTCATGAAATAGGCTCCTTGCAGGTGCCAGAGGCAGTAACTATCACTGAAAACCTCTGAGCCAACAAGAACCTTATACAGCATTCCTATTCTTGGCATATCGCTTATAATAGAGCGTCGGAGACCCTCCTTGTTAATTTTCCCCATAGAATTTCAGTTTTTCAGTATTTAAATAAAGACGTTTACACCGTGGACAAATCATTTCAAAAGAAGAAAAAAAAGGCAGGATACACTTTTTGTTTTGTTTTTCTTCTTACAAATTGTTTGATCGGTCCAAAACTTTATTGTCATGATTTGTCACAATCCGAGTTGGCTTTGTCCGTGGCGTAAACGTCTTTAAATAATACTTTTTAAAAGGTCTATGGGGAAAATGAATGGGGAATTCTCTTCTGGGTCTCTCGTCGTCATGAAAGGGGTAGCACTCTAGTCGAACATTTGGCGATGTACAAACTCACAACGCATCTTCTGTTTGTCTGATGAAGAGGTTTGGTGTAGAGGGAACCCTGGGCAACAAAGGGCTCAATTTTCATCACCGCTAAACCACTTATCCCTAAACTTTGAAAACATCTTTGAATAACCTAACTACATTGACACGTTGTGAGCTTGTAGATTGGCCAATTTAACTATTCAAAAAATGTCTTCAATATAGTAAAAAAGGCAAATAAGTTAAGGGATAAGGGGTTTAGCGCGTGACGAAAATGGAGCCCAAAGTGTATAGGCTTAAGTGGTTAAAACTCCAATTCAAACTTTTTATTTAATAAGTTTATATAAAGGAGTGGGTGAAATTATTTTGTGCAAGCTTCCTACGACTGTAACTACCGGTACATTGTTAGTGGGGCTCAGTGAGTCATTCACTCCCGGAGCTAGCTATAATGATGATGACACAGAGTATGCATGCTTTTAATTAACCGACACTGTCTGGTTTGAGCCAAATTGTGTCTGCGTCCCATACTGTATTGTGCATCATTACCCGTTCAGTCATCTTGTGTTAAAGCCAAATGGTGATTGACAGAGTGGTGGGCATGTGGTAATTAGTTTTTTTTTTGCATGTACTTAGGTTATTAAGAAGTAGGGATGTTCATCTGATGTCCTTAATTGGTTTATTCATATTGATAGCCAAGGCGATTCAGCTAATGGAGATTACACAGTGTTTGACCAGTGCTGGGAAAAGTATCTCAAAGTTCAAAGTAGAAATGCTCCGTTACTAAGTAAAAGTCCTGAATTCAACATTTACTTGAGTAAAAGTATTAAATAGATATGCATAAAAATAAATAAAAACAGTATTGGCGTTAAAATGTACTTGTACCAATGTAAAAGTACTACTTGTGCAGAATGTCCCATTTAACGTTTTCAAATGTATGTGAGCTTGTAGATCGTCTATTTTAAAATTGCCAGTGTTACAGTATGTTGTTACAGTAAATTGGAAATACTTAAAGTACAAATTCCTCAAAATTGTAAGTAAACATGATACTTTACCACAGGCAATAAAAAAATTATTGCCTGTGCTTTTACTTCCAGACCAAGATTCTGTGACATTTCTCATGAACTGCAGGTAAAGCCAGAGTCTCCGATCTTCCTAAAGGAGAGATATCCGCTTCCGGTTCAGTTTCCCAAAGCTTCGCTTGGTTGGCTTGGCAGCAGATTTAGACTGGAAGTAGATCTGCTGCCAAGTCAGTGGGTGTCCATTTTTTACTTCACACACCTGTTATCTAGCCTCGGGATGTTTCACACATTCATACAATAATAAGCAATAACACATTCCTTTGGGGGGAGGAGCAGAAAGCTGAGAATGTCTTACCAAAAAGGACACTTGAAAGCGTAACGCGATTTTTACCCACGGCCTCCCTCCTCCCCAATGATGGTCAAGAAGATGGCCTCGTACGACAGAAATCCAGCTCATCCTGCTGTTTGAAGAGACATGCATTTAAGCCCCCACTGTTATGAGTATAGTACTCCCAGTAAGCTGTTTGACATAACCATCTGGCTGAGTGGTGTGGTTGAGTTTCTTGTCCTTCGGCTGTGAACATTATTGCCATCTCACTTCCTAAGAGCAGCGCCTTGACGGCGAGAGCAAAGGGAGCACCCCGCTGCACATGGCCTAGGTCCTAGAGGATGTGATAGGCAGAATAGAGGAGAGCGAAATATGTCTCCTCATCTTGCTGGTTCGCCTGGTGCATATCAATATAAGCTGGGGCAGTTTTGAAGCAAATAATACCACAGCCACCCAGCCCGCACCACCAACCCCCAAGCAATCAAAACACTATATCTATGAAAAATAGTTGATCTTCCTTCCTTTTTGGGGGATTGGGACTGTGACTCTTACCCTATCCATCTTCCTGCGCAATAGCCTGTCGATGGATGAAAAATATGTTTCTGATGGAAAAAACAAAACAAAATTTGGAGAGTCTCAAAGGGAAAGCCAAATGTTTCTACAATGCAAATATAGTATAAAATATAGCTGCAAGCAGCGATAAGACGGGACCAAGCAGGAAGCTAAGGCAATAAGCAATGAGAACAAGAAATTGTGCATTTATATAGCGCCTTTATATTCACCCATTCACACACACGGCGGAGTATATTATGTGGTATAAACAAAAACCTGCTTATGATGTTCACACATACAGGTAGACTAGACAAGAGTTACGCAAACTCCGTTGACTTCATGGGGCCGGTCTATAATGGCGGCTCCTCTACATAGACTTCTATTGAGCATGGGAGACAACGCTGGAGACAACCGGAAGTTAGGAATGCATTGAGTTTATGGCCTCGCGCTAGTACATGAACCACGTGACCAGGCTTTTTTCTGCCCCCTCAATATCGCAACGCTTCTATTACAAGGCTCTGATTATTTGTATTAGTATTTCCCAAATATGGACGGAAATACTCTGTGACGATACAAGTCAGCTATGATGCAAGTAAACAGATTTTATGTGGCAAAATAGTCACACACACATTTTTTCCACATGTGAAACTTATTGACGGATTGACGTTGTGCACAAATAATTTGGTGCTGATTGGACATTGGAGTTGTTTGTGAGATTTTCTGCGGAGACTAGACACAGATGTGTGGACACAAGGACACACAAAGGTTTTCAGGACATAGTCCTATATAAGAACAAAGAACAAACTGTTTTCAAGATGGCTCTGCGTCTTCCCTGTACAAAATAAAGATACAATAGGGTGTGGGTGCCTATGCACTGCATGCTTGGCCTCCTAATTAAAGTAAGATATACAAAATCAGAGCTGAACAAACCTAACATGCATGCAATTGCATACCCGAACTGAACATTCAAATCTTAGAAGGTCTGGCAATGTCTACTTTTGATATCGCCACAATGATTAGCGACGTCGTGGTATTTGACATGTTTCACAATGCATCAACAGAGCCAGCTGGGACTTGAAAGACTGAATCAAACATTGGCCTCTTCATTGAAATTGGAACTTTCAGTATAATTACATACTGTGTTGACAGAGACGAGGAAAACGAGGACACGCACGCACGCACGCACGCACGCACGCACACAGGGAGAGGGAGAGATTGATAGAGAGACAAATAGCATTCCTTGTTCCACTGTGAATAGTGAGAGCCGCCGTCGGTTTCGAGTGCCACGCTTCACGCAGCTGGAGCAGATGTTGCTGTTGTGAACAGAACAGGATCCACGGGCGACCCCGCGCAACTGATTAGACTTCCTGTATCTCACCCAAATGAATTCACAGCGATTGAGTGCGAGGCGACAGCAGCCCTCTCTCCTTGTCGCTGTCACTCTTTATTGCCCCAACCCCAGTGACATTCCATGTTTAGCTCGGGTGGCACTGACTGACTGACTTCAACATATCAGAAGACGTCATTGCGGATCAGAATGCCAAGATGTTTGCTGAAGGACATGTCTGCCTTCCTCTTTGTCATGCTTGACTCATTCGAGTCACACAGTGTCACACAGTGCTATAGTAGTTAGTTACCAGCGGTTACCAAGGAAGAGTTTGGGTTGGATTTGCTGTGGGGGATTGGAGAGTTTCCATGCCTATGCTTTTGATAACACTCACCCTCTGGTCATTTATATTTATCACCTTATCACTTTTATATCCCTGCTTCTGGTCAGAAACATACATTTCTTCCTCTTGTTGCTGAAATGTGGAAACGGCGCTGGGCTGACATAGATTGGCCATATGACGTCCTACAAACCCTCAAGGAGTCCCATCGCAACACCTTCTGAGCTTGGAGATCTGGTATGTTTGTTATTGTTGAAAAATGTAAAAACAAAGACCCTTTTTTGCGGGGTGGGGAACATAGGTACGGTCCCCTGGTGAGAACACACAGAAATGTGTGGGGAGGATTGGCATAAGGACTAAATTGGGGAGAAAAAGGCATACACACTTTTACTTGATTTCTTGCCGCTCGCTGTCTTTTGTTGACATTTAGGCCTGGTTTATACTTGGTTGTACAAAGAAAAGAGCCGCTATACAATCTCACAAGCAATGTGATGCACAGTGAACTTGTATAAGGTCCAATTTCCCTGCACGACACCGATGTACGACAAAGCACAAATTGGCAATACTCAAATCTCTGAGGTCAACTTTGTCTTCTGTGAGGGGATTTCAACTGTGAGGTATAGGTATAGAGGAGATGCTTGTGGTGAGAGGCTGTTGGCAGCTCTTCATTTGAAAGCATTTAATTCGTGGGGAAGTAAGTGCTCAGCCGGCGAGCCAGGAGAGGCAGATAGGGGAGACAGACACACAATGCTGTAGACGGCTAACATCGCCGTGAAGTGACAATGAATCACAGGGGGAGCAGCCAATGAGGGCAGGGTCTCCTATTTGAAGGTAATAGCTGTACAAGTTGTAGCCAATGGATAGATAATACCGCTGAGACCTGCACTTTTATTAACTCACAGTGGAGATGGATGATGATGATGGACTTGATGATGACACCTGTATGAGACATTTTAATTTACCTCAGTGCAGCCTTAACCGACTGTTGAGTAATCGGTGTTAATATCATAGAATTTGATGAAGTCATCAACAAACTACAAGAAAATGTGATTACCAAACTTGGTACACGTTGGCCTACTAATACGCCTATTACAAAAAAAAAAACAGATTGCACTAGTTTGCAAAACAAAGTTTGCAAAGTGCCAAAAGTATAAAGGAAAAAGACCATGTGAGAATCAACTCACTTGGTCTATCTTTAATTGCAATGAATTACAGAGACCCTTCATTTTGTGATTCAGGGTTGATAGGGGTACTTTCAAAATGAAACCCATTGCTGATTACCAATTTACTTCCTCTTTAAGTTCAGATTGGTTATTTAATCAGACATTGTTGTTACTTGCAATTACCTTTTGTTTCACTTTGCCCACAGAATCCATAAAATATGCTGTTAAATGAACAATGCATTACAATTTAGAGACTGAAATTTATTCCATTATAATTATCTACAATCATGAACCTTTTAGTTGAGATGAGTTTGAATACAATCAAAATGCCTTCACTTCAATTCAAGTGAAGTTTTTGGAAATCTTTTCAACTTTTCAACAACAGCAGGACCTACAGTACACCTAATAGCACATACTGTAGTGTAGTGTATATATTACACACACACACACACACACGCACGCCTGCACGCACGCACACACTGTGGAGAAAAATAATTCATGTATCATAGCACATCACAGCACTGCAGGGACCCACACACCTTCAAAAGCATCACAATGTCCTGGGATTACTGTACATATTTAGCTATTTTTACCTTTCTTGTTGTTATTCCTTAATTACTTTTTTTTTTTTTTTTTTTTTTTCATCAATTATTACCCAAAAAATATCTTAAAAAAAAAAAACTCTTTCCTACAATGTCAAACTGCTGACACCAAATATTGGATCTTGAGGAACAACCATAGTACATTACGCTTCAAAACGAAGTTTGCAAAGTGCCTTTAGAAACAAGTAACAGCATGCATAAAGAATCAACTCACTTAGTCTCCTTCCCTAATTGCAATGAAATACAGAGGCCCTTCAGGTTTGGGAGGGCTATTTTCCAAAATAGGATCCATTAGTAATTACCCATTTACTTCCCCTTTAAAGTCTGTCTGGTTACTTAATCAGGCAATGTTGTTACTTTCAATTACTAGTTGTTGGAGTTTGCCTGCAAAATCCATAAAATATGCAGTTAACTGAACAATTTGTTGAATAATGCCACTATCATTATCTACAGCCATTATCAACCTTTAATTCATGATGGGCTTGTCTACAATAATCCAATCCAAATTTCCTCTTCACTTCCTGCATGTTTAGTACAAGTTTTCTCCTATCCTTTCAACAGTAACTGTAAGTTGATCAACTTCTAACCACTTTAAACCCAATATACTTTGTTGTTTGGGGTCCGCCCAGGGGTCTGTACTTGGCCCCCTCTTTTTCCCCCCCTCAACACCAAATCTCCTTGCCAACAATAGTGCCATACAAGCTCAGTGATCTGCTATCATCACTGAATGTCTGCCTGTTTTTGCGGGATGTTCACCTTCACCCGATATTGTGACATGCCCAGAATGGAGGCACTAGGTTTCATGTGGTTAAACTAATATTAATACCAATACTAGATTGCAGTTGCCATTTTCTTGTAATCAGATTAGGATAATCCCATTACATCAAATCTGAATCTTTCCCAATCCTGTCTGTGTTGGCCGTTGGTTCTGCTCCCCTGAGTCCCCTCCAATGGTGTATGGCTGTATGCCAAGTAGCCGATGTTAACTCTATTTACATAGTGCTTCCTTATCACTGGAACACAGACACATTTTTTGTGTTTGACGTCACATTTAGTCCATTGGTTCACCTTGACTGTGGGGGATACTTTAATACAAATATGTTTCGTGAGTGTGCCTGTAAGACACCTACATGTTTTTGCCTTCTCCTTTGCATTATCAACTTAATGAATATGCAAGATGTGATTTATATACATTTAGTTGTTTTTTACTCGTTCGCTCTTTCTTGCACTCTTTATTCTATCCCTTTGTTTGCTGTGCTTGCAGTGACTGCTGTGTGATGTTTTTTTAGTGGTGCAACCACTCCTATAGACAGCTATGTGTGTGGCTGTGTCCCTGCCTGGGTCCCTGGCTGTGGCCCTGTGTCCGAGCACGAAAATAGTGTTATAGCGTTTGTTCACCACCAAGTGTCGCTGTTGCACAGGCTAACACAGAGACAGACACAGGCCAGGGAGGAGGGCTTGTACAGTACAGTACAGCACCACTCACTTCAGACGGGGCTGATATTTATTTTCTATGCTGTTGCATTGTCTGTAGGAAGCAAAACTAAAATAAGTTTTAAATGTATTTACCTGTACACAAGATGTATAGCAATAAAGTACAACCTTGAACCTTACACCCCACCGACTGTTATGCAGTGTAGACTGTATGGTAAATGTATGCATGTGTAATTATGTTAAAGTATGTAAATATGGTTACTTGTTAGGCAGCAACTTTTTGATTATCAACTCTGGCCTTGATGTCTTATTCAGTGCTTCTGCAGGACAGGATTTACTATTGGCTGGCTTTTCTGGCCACACGTTAAGTTTATCGGTTCCCATTTGGGCTTTAATCGTATTGGTGCAGAGGCTTAAAGATTAAATATGAAGTCATGCCCTGGCCAAAGTCCTTATGTGTAAATACAAGATAAGGACATCAACTGCAGGACATCTCAGGCTGCTTTGCTGCCCTCCTACACACGCACGCACGCACGCACGCACACAGACAAACAAACACACAGGCAAGCACACGCATGCACACTGACATGAACATATTACAAAATCACACAGGCAAAAAGACACACTATGCTGGTGCTCTGTGCATGGGCACGTGAGCTGAATGCCAATACAAACTGGCTCTGTCCCATTCCCATGGACTTTGCAGATACTCCGGAAATATTTTCAGGACATAGGGTAGCCGGCAACACATAAATTGTTCCATGTTGCAAAGACGCACATCAAAGCCAAACAACAGGCAGCAAACTCTTCAAATTAACCGTAATTCCTGGAGTAGTGTTTCTCAACCAATGGTCCACATACTACTAGTGGTCCATGGCTTAATTACAGGTGGTCCATAGGTCAATTTAAAATGTTGTACTTTTGTCAAATGTATTAATAATACGTTTAGACCATTAAGCCCCAGCATTCCTATTCTGGGTGGAATATTTGCCATGAAATAACAGATCTAACGGTGTAGAGTGAAAAGATTGCATACCAAGTAGCAGCTGCAACTTAGGTCCATTATATTCAACACATTTTTTGTAGTATACGTAGTGTGGGCAAAACGAGTGAAATCAAATAATGAATTGAATAATTTGTTGTGTTGCGTCACGCAATGAAAATCGCGAGACAGGCATTGCCGGGGGTCCTCAGCCAAAAATGTTGAGAATCCCTCCCTGATCTAGGGTATGGGCACCGATGACGCAGAGTAGAGAACATGCCCCCAGCACAAGGATTACTGCATGTTTTTGAGGGTGCGGGTACCTACCCTAAGTAGGCTGTGTGATATTGTGTCCTTGTCCTTGACATGAAAAGGTTTGAGTAACACTGGTTTAGAGCTCAGTTGTTTGTTATTGAGAATGAACAGAATAGGTTAAGAACATGGGTGAGAAAGAAAAGCCACGTTTATAGGCAATTACGGAAAGTCATTTAAATGGTAACAAGTTTTAGATGAGAGTATGAAATGAGAGTGAAAAGAGTAAACGTGCAAATAATCCCCATGAATCAAATGGGAGTGAAGGACACACTGTTGGAGTCTCTCTAGCCAAACCCAACATAGACATTATCTTTAAACGTTTTAGAAACTGCTTCCTTTTGGCTAAGATGAGCGAACAGCACACACTTGTAAAGCAAACATGCTGGGGTGTTTTATTGGCGAAAAGGCCATCGGTTCAAAACGCTGCAATGTACGTGCCCATATCATTCCATCGGTAAGAATAGTTTTGGCAAAAGTCGAACATTGATTTATGGCTAGTGGAAAACACTTTCCCCACACATCTGAACTTATACACGCAACAATACTGTATATTCTCTGTTTTACTCCACTAAGTCCTTGTTATGGAACCAGTCCTTAGACTCTGGTACCGTGCACGGACGTGTGACACCAATGGAAATGGGAGGAAAGTGATACAACATTTGGGACTTATTGAAATCCAACCCTGACAGCTGTTTCTCATTAAGTGCTTTGCACTGATTAATTGGGACACTGCGGAGAGGGTGTTGCTGGGAATTGTGTTCCGAGGTGAACAAAGGTGTAAAGGAAGAGCCATTTAATTAAATATTGACTAGTCTCGGGAATGGATGTGTGTGTTGGTGACCCAAAACGCTAGCAATGCTAATTAAAATTTCACTTCTGTCAGGGGACCTACAACAGCGGCCCCGCCACCCCACCCGCAGAGCGGCTTTGCTCACCTGCGAAAGCATTAATTCAACAAGAGAAACTTTAAAGAGACCCATTTAGAGGCCAGAACAGCGGTTAGCACAGCAGGAACCCATACTAAGCTGAAAAAGGTTTTGCCGAATGGAATTCAAATCCCACGGGCATTGATGAGCTTTGTCACATCGGGAACAGTGTGACCTAAAATAACAATCCATCGCGGTGGAACGGCATGACCCGAAATAACAATGTCATCGCAGGATATACGCGTCTGCCATCTTAAAGGTTATTGTTCCTTTTAGAGCTTGAAAGAGCTCATCTCTGATTACAGTTTGTTTCCTATTTATCATTCATGATATCTTCAATCCACGGAAGAACTCTCAGTTCAAAGTATAATTTATTTTTTTCCTGTCAGCTGAACAGGGCGTGTGGCACAGAGACAAAGGAATCAGCCAACAAGCAATAAAGATATCTCGGCGACCGAGACCCCCCCCC
>OOFJ01117725.1:0-19004 GCA_900323375.1 Benthosema glaciale
ACACACTTCGAGTCAAATATGTTCATTGATGATTAGGTTCGCTTGCAGCTACGCCGCAGGCTGCCTGAGGTCTGACGTAGGTCTATACTCTACACATGACAGCTGTCCATCATGTTGTTTCAGCTTTCAGGTCAGGGCCGGCTGTTGCTGTTCCTCCTCCCATTATTATTATAATGATCATCAATGTCTGTGGGTTTCCGGGTGTGGGTGGTTGATCGTAATGGCCACTTCTGATGTGGTGAAGAGAGTGACGCGGTTGAAATTTCAACTCAGAGACTCGGCAGAATCAAAGACGGTACCCACTTTTAATTTTCACGTTTTGCACCCAGTCAGTGCACAACACACGTGGAAGTTACACCGGCTAATTAAACATTACTGTTAGTGTTAAGCCAACCGCCAATTGACCAAATCTCACAAAAATCGACATAGCCTAATCTCCTTTGCAGAGAATCATGTTACCCATTGTAGCCTACATTGCATTTAAACTCATCTGCACGTCCATTTAATTTATTATAATAACAACTCTGTGTACCGTGTAGTTCTTCTCAAAGTAGTAGCCTACACCCCTATGTCTTCTTACCCGAAGTTATAGAGGCTACGTATTGACAATGTTATGAAATTGTGGAATTATGCATAATTTGCTTCTGCTTTCAAATTGCCTTTTAAAGGTGCTATAGGTGCTAACAATGCATGTTAGTTACATAACATTATCACTCCTAAATGTACCCTCCAACCTTGGTTATCCTCAAAATGACTGCCTATCACAGGCTTTGTAGCAATTTGCAGAATTTGTAGAAATATGGGGCCTTAAATCTAATGTGTTAGATTGTGTGTTCTCAGTGTTCTCAGATGTCTACTCCTTTACCCAGCTCTTTAGAAAATGGTATGGAAAAAACATTTTCAAGTGGGAGACTTCATCCAGACAGAACCCATTTGTAATTTGAAAATGTATAGTGTTGTTTTTTTCTTCTTCTTTACGTTTCATCAGTTTCAATTTCAGTTGTTTAGCCTGTATCCTGTATGAATTCTCTCTCCTAATTGGATGAAATTGCCATCCTGACCTGAACATTTATTTTCTGTTGTTCACTAGAGTGCTAGGGAGAGTCTGGCAGATCACTAAACAAACATATAGCAATGATTATGCTCGGATCATTATTTGAACGAAATACATCACTCACAGCATCTTGTAATAGTAACATTAGTTTAGTGAAATATATTTGAGATGAAAATATATAAATTTGTTAATTTCCCACATATGAGAAATTTGGGTTTTTCTTTGCTGAGTTGAGTTATGCCTTCATAGTTGCCTCACACCTATAATAATTAGAAAATGAATGTAGGCCGAGTGTGATTTGAGGGAGTGTGATTTGACACACTCAACACTTGGTGGCCATGGGGGGCAGGGTTTATGGGTGGGTGGTGCTTTCTCGCTAAAATTGGCAACACTTCCAGTTGTTCATCTGATGGTTGCTGTCCATCAACAGGATGTGCCATGCTGCAAGCTTACTACAGGGTATTTTGTGGGGGAAATTGATGCATTGACAAATAGTGCCTGCATGGGGCTCTGGATTATATTTCTTTAATGCCAGTGCACTTAACCTGCTTATCCAGTTCACATTGATATAACAACGGGCCAACATTAGTATGTATAACCAAGGTTATTTATAGTTCATAGTAAAAGAGGAGCCTCAGTGGGCGTGGTTATGTTTCCATACATAGCACAGACTCTGAATGCACAGTCAGCAACTGTGACTCTAGTCTAGTGATCCAAAACAAGGACTGCCATATTTGGCATTTAACTACTTAAACCTCATATATTGTTTCTTGACTGGGATCTCCAGGGTTCTATGCTTGTCTTCCTACACCAAATCTCTTCTGACAATAGCAGATCTACAAGCTCACAATGTGTTGCATTTCAACTTGTTGTGCTCTTGTAGATAGTCTATTTTCAACAAATGTTTGTCCCAGAACAGGCACACATGGGTTCATGTGGTACCGTTAAGGAGTTGCCAGTTCCACTTATTTTGTATCATTGAAGATTTTTTTGCACCCCCCCCCCCCTCTCTCTCTCCCCTGTGTGTGCTACTGTGCTCGCCCTTGAAGGTTCCCCTCTGATAACCTTGCTCGGGGACTGTACACGTTCAAGCAGTGTCATGATTCACATAGAGAGTAGCTGTGTGCTTGTAGGTTTTAAAATAGCAAGTGTGAAATGTGTTGAAGAAGGAAGGCACTGGAGTAGACTTGGTCAATTAAAGCCTTTTTTATTTACAGGGTGCAGGCAAATAACAAAATTAAAACGATTAAAATATTTACTTCTGTCTTCCCAGATTCTAAAAACTTTGCAAAAACTGAAGGACCTGCATATGACATTAGAAGTCCTCATTGTAAGACTTTTAGACTTTTTAAAGAACACATTTACCATGTATACATAATGGATTTTTCTTTCATGCCCACAGTCCAAAGTGATATTTGATTGTGTTGATGGTAGACTAATCATGTGTCAACACATTTTCTTTAGGAAACTGGAATTGGCAAAACTGTTAACTCTTTTCGCAAACATAAGCAAGCTGGTGAATTGGCCAAGTCACTAGTTGCTTATTGGAAGAAATTGGTCCCGAAGGATTCCACAAGGTGCAGTACTTACATGTTTTATTTTGTTTTCAATATTTAATATGAACGTTTATCATGGAGTTTTTTTGGAGAGGTCCTAATTTATTTTTCACATCTTAATCTTACATTGGTGTAGCCATACAGCAGAAGGGGAAAACACACTGAGTTCAGATTTGAAAGCCAAAACACGTGATCAAAACGGTCAGGAGAATGGAAAACTCCCAAACGATGGAGTCTCAAACTGCAATGCAAACAGCCGAGATGGATCAAACGAGGACATGATGATAACAGATGGTATTGCAGACAGAGAGACACCCTTAGAAGGAGAAGAGCAAGACGTGCTGGATGAAGATTTGAACAAGAAAATGGAAACGCAAGACGAGAAACGGAACAATACAGTTAAATCACAGAAAATGCATCACTGCAATAAAAATGTTGGCAATAATCACATTGTGCCCAGAAACAAAAATGATGACAGTGAGTACAGGATTAAATCACAGGAAAATTCGAAAGGAAATTCTGACGCTGGAAAAATTGGAGCCAAGAGAAATTCAAAGCATAATTTGCAACATGGTAAAGGTTCTACGTTAAAAGTGAAGGATGAAGAATCCTCATCGAAGACTTGGTCTAAATGTATCAGTTCTGAAGATGAAGGAGCTTCAGAAATGCCAAATGGTTCACATGTATGTCATGGAAAAAACAGACAGCCAGTGGAGGAAAATCAGGTCTTTCTTAAAAACAAACGAAAGTCTAAAAATGAAGAGAATCCAAACACCAAAGCCAAAAAGCCTAAAATAAGGCATAAAGTCAAAATAAATGAAAATGACTTAGATGTGCCATCCAAGGCACTATCTGTGTCCTTTGAGTCTTTCTTGAGTTATGACTTGAATCCACGTAAGAAGGATCAGCATAGAAGTAGAAATCCACAAAAGAAATTCAAGCCTGTGAAAAAACATGAATCGTCAAAAGAACTCTGCACAAAATCTGTCAAGTTACCCACAATGTCTGAAAATGACATTGCCTCCAAAAAGGTATTTTGACTACTACTGTATGAAATGAGGTCTTGTACAAAATTGTATTTGATATAATTATAATGTGATATGTCTTCAGCTCCATGGATTAATGGATGAATTGCCTAACCCAATCTTATTTCAATAAGACTAAGGGATTTGAAATGGACTTGCCTCCATTGCCTGCACATCTGCCTGAATTGGATGATAAGCCCTCTATTGTTGTTGACTACTTTCAGAGGAAACGTGAGTATTTCAAAATGCACCTTGTATAATGTATATGTATACTAATGCAAGTATCATACGTGACATTGGATGACTTTGTTCTTCATATACAGTAGTTTGTCTATCTACAGAGAAGATCCAAGAGGAGGCAGAGGAGGCCACTGAGGACGCCTCAACCTCAATTGGTCAAAGGCTGAACAAGAGGATGCAGGTCTATTCTGGTGCTAAATCTAACTTTCTCCCAACCATGATGAGCTTGTACCAACAGTGTGTCCGCACACTTCAGAACAACATCGACAGTGAGTCAAACCCAATGTAGCATCTAAAATTCGTTGATATGCATTTTGTTGTCAAGTCTATACTTTGAACCCGGAGTGCTTTTTTCACAGTGCTTTATGAAACTGGTGGCATTCCATTTGAAATCATGGAGCCTGTGTTGGAGAGATGTAAACCAAATCAGCTGCTACGTATTGAGGAATGCAACCCAGTAAGAATCAGATTTTTATTTGGAAGCTACACTGCCACTGTACAGGCCAACAGTCTTCCAAGAAATGTTTTGAACTTTGTGTTCAACATTGTTTTACTCAAATTTGTTTTTAAGGTCTACATTGGAGAGACTGATCATTTATGGGAGAAACACTGTCAAAGAGAATTCCGTGACTCAAAACTTCTGGAGTATGAGTCATGGAAGGAGATGTACATCAGGCTATCGGAGGAGAGGGAGAGGAAATTCAAGAGGTTGACAGAAAGCATCGCCTCAGCACATTCCACCAAACCAAAAGGTGTGTATTGATGGAATCGTACCTCCTGCTGCCT
This sequence comes from Benthosema glaciale, assembly GCA_900323375.1. Classification (NCBI taxonomy): domain Eukaryota; kingdom Metazoa; phylum Chordata; class Actinopteri; order Myctophiformes; family Myctophidae; genus Benthosema; species Benthosema glaciale. Next base: position 4,662 of record OOFJ01117725.1, read on the forward strand.
TTTACTCATTGTTATATCAACAATGTCTCAAGTATTAATTGATTGAATATACTTTATTAGTCAAAAATATACACAGCATGGAACTAGAGTAAAGCACTTTGACTGAAAGGATAACACAAAAAGCTTCTGGGGATTTATTTCCATTGTTGTCCTATGTTTTCAATTCATCATGTTTTCAATTCATCAAATCGCATCGATTATTATCAATGGCACCATAATGGCTTTGCTAAAATTGTTTACATAGACGGTGAGCGACACATGAAATTCATTGGCTATCGCCTAATCGCCCCCTATCGGCAGACATTGTCACCCAAAAGATAAATTGTTTTCATATTTTTAGCGACGTTCCACCGCCCACTTTTTGACCATCGCCTGTTCGGCTGCTATCGCCAGTAGTTGTCAGGTCCCATTGACAAATATGCTATATTGAGGAAGCCTCATCTGGTGGGTAACTCTGGATTGCCCTGTGATACTTTACAGATTGGTGACAATTGCTTGCCACTTAGCTGTATCGTGTTAACTGAATAGTTTGACACACAGCTGTTGGAGTGAAACTAGCATTAGGACCCGGGTGTGCTTGTTTGAATAAACTCATGAAGTTGTGATACTGTAGATGTGACCTATGCCCTTTGAAAATGGTGAAGATGGTTTGTCCCATTAATGCTGTCTAGCATTCAGTGAAGGTCAGTTAAAATAAATACAAATACAAATGTATTTGAGGAAGTTAAAGGGTAAGACCACTTTTGTAGAGGTTTTGGTTGTGTAGTTACCTTGCCATGATGTAACTCCACTCCACATGTGGACATGAAATCTCCAAAAATTGCTCCAGTGATTAGAAATTGATAATTCTAAATATGCTCCCCATTGATTTACGTTGTACGCTGAAACGGCTCTCAAAGTCACTCTTTTAGTATGTAAACAAACGCAGTCAATTCAGACAATAGACTAGAGCGTCACCAAAACTCATACAGTTTTATTTTATTTTTTATAAAAATGTTAACGTCCTGTTGATAACAAGTTTTGATTATGCTCTATATTGTCTGAATAAACTTTGTTTGTTTACGTACTAAAAGAGTGACTTGAGAGCTGTTTCAGTGTACAATGTAAGGGGAATCTTTTGAATTGTCAATTTCTAATCATTGGAGCAATTATTTATTTTTTTCTTGTCCACATTTGGAGTTACATCATAGTAAGGTAACTACACCTCTACAAAGGTGGTCTTACCCTTTAATCTTAAGCTTTTTTCCCCAAAGAAACTCTGTTATGAAAGACTTCAGTGGTTCAAGGTGGAGGGGGAAAAAAGGAATAGTTCAACCATTAACTGTTTTAGATTTTAATGGAATGAATGGCAAGAATGTCCATGGTTGCCTCCCTTTGACCAAAAGATCCAGAAATTAGAGGAACTAAAATGTTCAGGGACTACAGTAGTATTTGTTTTTGACCATGTGCTCCCCTGATGCACCTGGTTGTAGTGGCCTGTATGAGTGGCAGGCACGCCTGGTGTGCCTGACACTCATACACCCTCTGTCAGCCACTACACACCTCCAGGAATCTCTGGAGATGCTATGAGTTGATGCCAACTGTTGTGTGAATGTGATAAGATAATTGCATCAATGTATCAGTGATCGTCTCAGTCTCTGACCAAAATCTAGTATCAGTTCAGCATGCTGATAATCTGTATTGCATTCTAGGGGTGTCTGGGTCGGGGGGCACAGGCTGGGGGTAAAGTTCCTGCCCACACCGCAGACACTGGGGGAAAAAGCTAAAATATGAATGAATTCGAAACAAATTTTTTCTTCAGTAATTTAATGAAGAAATAAAAAACAAATTCCATAAATTAGAAAGCTAATGTTGTAAGGAGTAGTGAAAATAGCCATTTTACAAGCGCGTAAAGCAACGCGTTGGGAGATTGGCTATTTTCAACCACAGTCTGGGTCCCGGGGAAACGTCACAGGCTATTAAATTTGGGAACCACTGATCTTCTATGGGTCTTGAGAAAGGTCCTTGTGACTAAAACTAACATTTTTGTTTTTAGTGTGGATGAAGCAGTGCATGGCCCTTTTATTGGTCTTAATGGTTTCAGTAGTTTGTATTGGTTTAAATGAGATGAGCCATAAATGCTGCTCATCCCTTGGCTGACATTGGATCTGACCATCTGTTTCCTGGCCAGTTGTCTATGAGAATAAAGTTAAAGTGGCCGTGTAGTACCAAAGTATGAATATGAGACTGTAGGTGTTTTAGCAATGAAAATAACACTAAATAATATATAATAATATGCCACCAAACCAATCCTGTTAATGTTTTAAACAACTTTCACGTAATTATGTGATGGTAGTGTGACACATCCAGATTGACTGAGTGACTGAGATCGTGTGAGCTAAATCTTTGTATGGCTGGAAGTATGGATGAGGATCTAGAACAGTTAGTTTAATGGATGCTGTTGCTGCACTTGTTTGATATAATTCTATTCTTTAGTCCTTGTGAAAGTCCACATTTATAATTTCCTGGATTTTGTTTCTAGGACGACAAGTGAAGATGGCATTTATTCACACTGTTGCCAAGCCACCAAGAGATGTGCGACTTCAGCAGGAGATCCATAGATCTAAGAGTGAATCTCTAAATCCTAAAGTCAAGTCCAGGTGGCGTTTTCTGTCTGTGTTGTTAACTTGTTGATATATCACTTTGTTTAAAAAATGCTGTATTAATTTAAACACAATGTATACAATACTTTTATAATACTAATTAATAATAATAATAATGAATTTGCATTATTTGGCGATCTCTTTATAAGAATGTATGCTAAAGTTATAACACCTATGGTGTAACATTGTTAATGTACATCGGCTGAGCTGTTGTTTTTCTTGTTCGATACCTTGTACGTCTAAAGGGAGTTGTTTGAGAGTAGCTTAGCAAGACATAACCTGTCAGAGATTGATGTGATAGTGCTAATGTGTAGCTGAGCACTGGGACCAGAGAAAAGTGCTGGATAAACTGGTTTCATTCCAGTTGTCTACTCAGTCCTATGTGTTGGTTGTCCAAGTACTATTTCTAGCCATTCATATAGATGGATTACACACACATCACTGTATAGTGTCAATACAACAAACCTTTTGAAAAGAGCAATCTGTATTAGACATTTAAAAAATAATACTCAAGTAGACATATTACCCATAACCTTTTTATAGTATCACATGATTAATGCTAGTAAGTGCTAATGTGTGGCCATTTAATGCTAGTAAGTGCTAATGTGTGGCCATTTTGATTTGTTTATGCTGCACTGTTTTATTTTTTCCAGAATTTCCAGTGACAGTGTTCCAAAGAATGTTATAATGAACACTACAAAAGCGACATTTGAAAGAAGTTATGAAGAACAATACAAGAATGAACAATACAAGAGTGGCACCTCCGGTTCAGGAACCAGCAATGCACAAGACCCTCGCAAAAAAACAAGTGAGTTGAAAAAGGTTATTCTACTCTTTCCAAACAGTAAGTTACACAACATTGTACTTCAACCCTACTTGCTAAACTCCTTGCACTCAACATATACATTATTGCAAATAGGACTGTTTTCACCAAGCTTATTATTTTTGTTCATTACAACAATTTCTGTTTCTTCCTCGTTTGGCATGCAGATCTTTGATTGGCCACTCACAAAACAAATAGATGCCTGTTGTGAACTTTACTGAATGCTGAAAGTTAAATATCTTTTAGTAAATCGTTTTTTTAAGAAATAAAAGATCGAATTCTCAATATTGAGAATATATTATATATATATATATTTAACTCTGCTGGGTCACTCAGATTGCTTAATGTATTTTCTCTTCATAAAGGAGTTGCACCGATGATGGCAAAGTCCTTAAAGGCCTTCAAGAAGCACCTGGGACGTAGATAAATCCACCCTTCCAATGACTACAAACCATTTAATAGATAGAGCATTTGTGTTTAACTTTTGTTTTCTTTCAATCGATTACAATAATTATTAAATGAGCAGCAGCCTAGAAATGTATTTGTTTTGTGTTTGGTTCTTCCTGTTTCAGTTTATCAACATGAGTGAGTGTTGTTGGTCATTCAATAGGGTTTGGCTCTCTCTAGTGGACAAAGAAACAAACAAAAGATAATATGAGTACAAAAAGGTATTCCAGTTAAAATGTTAGTTAAAATTCTTGTCAGTTCTAGTATTTGAAGAATTACTTTGATATGTCAATTCATATTAGTAAAACTTTTAGAAGTGATTTACCTTCCTCCACTGTGACATCTACAGTATATTTTGACTTTACCGTGTGAACAGCCTTCATAATGTAATTATCTGTATGCTTCCGAAACTCGCTGCATGGCATTCCTGTCATATCTGTTGACACTTGTCCCAAAATATGCTTGTGGCATGTCCCCTCTTGTCATCTAATTATCTTGTATAATTATGTTGTTTGGGCAAATAGGAAGTGACTTAAGGCCCCAGGTTTGTAGTTGCCCACGGTTTCACCTGTGTGCTGAAATTCCTAGTGATGCTTTGAATGTAGGCTACTGTAGTACTGCTATTTGAAAGTTGCAGAAGGAGCCTATTTGTCAACATTGGAAAAAGCAAAAAGGGATTCAATTTTTTTTTTTTGCAATCAGGATACAGCATAAACAATTAAGTGAATTTGGAAGTAACAGTGAGACAAACTATTGAAGCTGGTAAATGGGTACTCTGTAAATTGGCAACCTATCTGCAAAATGTGTAGGCCTATTGTGTTTATTCAAGAACATGAGAAATGGGGAAGACCCCAAAGGAAACACCATGCTCAACAAACAGCTCCCAGACATTTTACATTGTCTATAAACGATTAACTGTTGCCTCTCGAGCGTCTCCTTAGGGAGGTCCTCGATGCACGTCCCACTGGGAGGAGACCCCGGGGCAGACCAAGGTGCAGATGGAGGGATTATTTACATCGACTCTCTGGCCTTGCACCGTCTCGGGATCCCCCAGGAGGAAGTCGCTAATGTTGCTCGGGACAGGGAAGTCTGGAGCTCTCTGGTGGAGCTGTTGCCCCCGTGACCCGACAACGGATAAGCGGTTGAAGATGGATGGATGGATTAACTGTTGCTTTCCAAAAATAACTGATCTGCAAGGAGCTTGTAGATCAGTTATTTTGACAATGGTGGAAACTGGAAAGTAACTACATTTAAGTATTGTGTACCTTTACTTGAGTATTTCTATTTTTTTTCCTTTTGTGACAAAGGGGTGAAAGTGGTGTGGTGCCAGAGAGAAAAATAAATAATACACTTCCACCACTTCTAGCTATATGAATGTAAATGTAGTATGTAAAAATGCTTTATAATGTATGAACGACACCGTCGTACGCCAGAGTGTACATTGGATGGTTTTTCCATCATGGGCGGGGCAGGGAAAAGGAGGGGAGGAGCCACGTGGAATGATGACGTACGATTGGAATGAGGGAGTGAATGTTCCGGGTCACAAACTGGACTGGAGAGGAAATTAACTCTGGAGTGAGGAGAAAAAAAAACACACACCGAAATGCTACCTTCTTCCAAAGCGACATGTAGCTGAGCGTTTTCGACCAAGAAAGGGACTCAACAGGTGTTTCCACAACAACAAAGAAAGGAAGAAAAGCGGTCCAGTTTTTGACGACGTGGCAAACAAAACAGGTGCCTGGGGAGAAAAAGAAAAAAAAACGAACCAAAGTGAAGAGAAGAACACGGCGAGGTTATTATTCCATGTTCGACCTGCTCCTGGTCTGCTTTAGGGAGCTTTATTTACGCTCAGTGGAGGAGAGGAAGGGAGACGAGGGTGTGTTTTCGATGCTTTTGAGTTTATGATCGATTCCAGCTTGACACGGTAAAACATTGTTGTTTTTTTGTATTGTAGTTTTAGTAGTTTATCCCCCTCATGTACTGTCTGATAGCAATCTGTTGCATGATCTCTCTCCCACCCACACACTGGCATTAAGGTTGCGTCCCAGACACCACTGACAGTCAGACGGAGGAGCTGCTGAGTGGGTGTCTTTTTTTCCCCTGCACATCACCACCACCACCACCATCATCACCATCCCGGGATGTTTCAGTGTATCCCCCTGTGGCGCTGCAGCCGTCACGTTGAGGTGATCGATAAACGCCACTGCTCTCTGCTCTATGTCCCCGATGACATCTATCGATACTACCGCAGTTTGGAGGAGCTGCTGCTGGACGCCAACCAGCTCCGCGACCTGCCCAAGGTAAGAAGAAGAGAGAACAGTACTGAACTGAACAGCAGCAGCACAACCTCAGGGCTTTCACTTCCTATTGACATATCAACAAGTTTTGTTGTTGTTATTTGTGAAACGTTTTGTGTGTCACAGTTAAAAGTACTTCAGCAGTACAACAATGCTGATCTGCATCCCGTGAGAAGTGAGAACCTGGTGGTGGGAACTGTGGTGGGGACAATAATTACGCAAGATCAGCAAACCACTCACCCCTGTCAGTCAGTGTGTGGGGCAAACCGTTATGGCTGGGAATTGTGTCACCTGCCATTCCTGATTTATTTGGCCTAATTCAATTACAATAAAGTTTTACAGTTTGTTTAATACAAAAATAAAGGAAATGATGCACTTCAGGTTAGGTAGGTTTAGTTGGCATTCATTGTCATTCATTTCAAAGCCTTTGTTTTGAAATGTTGAAAGTCCACGTACTCTACAAACCCCCAGCCCAACCTGTTTTACCAGGTGACTCTGTTGACCTCAGAAAATTCCACGGATCTCAAAGCCCTGATATTTACTATTGGTGAAGTTACATTCCTCTGGACACTAATCAAATCGAACAAGAAAATAACCTGTGATTTACCACTAAGATTTGACCTAATTTCCATAATTTCCATGAGGTCAAGCAAAGTTTTATCTGGTAGACTTCAGGAGGATTAAAATTATGTTGGGGGTAAAGGTAAACGACCATATCTTAATTTGACCCAAGCCCCCCATATACAGTTACATAGAATATTGCCTACAGACTTGGCATGCTGTTTCATTCAGACAAGGAGAGGCCAATCAATAATACTCTGGAGATGCAACACTGATCAGTGTCATACTGGCGTGGAATGTGAAACCACTCCACTGACGGTGAATTACTCAATTTATGTCGGCAATATATTTTGCAACCATTATTTATTGGCACATCTGCTATAGCTGCAGTGCAGTCACTTATGAATGAAATCATCTCCTTGGGCGGAGAAAACAAAATCATCAAGGGTCCCTTAACCACAGTCATAAAGGAAAAATAGCAGGTGTACAAGCTCACAATGCACCATAGATAGGTTGTTATACAACTATAAGTATCAACTGTGCTGGGTTTAAGTGGTTCACACCTTACTCCACCAATTCAGAACTCAACATGGCATAAGATGTTAGAAGTAAGTTAGTATTATTTTTGGATTCTGTCCATGGGATACAGTAGTGGCTTTCCCTGATAAAGACAGGACCACATGCCATGAATAACGTTTTGTAGAGTGGTGGGGTTGTCATAAGTTCTGAGTAAGTGGAATCAGTCGGAGAACATGAGAAACTATCAACGTCATCCAACTCATCGCTTCAAAGAAGCAAAAACAAATTGGATTAGGATTGGTACTTGGCAGGATAGGCTATTTTGCCCATTTGCTAGGCTTTTAGTCTACTTTTTATGTTTTATGTTAGAAATGATGAGTATGCGTCCCTAGCAAGTAGAAACTTCCAGACTCCTTGGGCTAAAAACATCCATAGCCAGTTAGCCACAGCCCAAATGGATATGGCCGTTTTTAGCCCAATGAATATTTTGTGAAAAACGAATGTTGGAATGGATTCAGAATCTTGAAAACCCACTAGTTTGACACATCACATGCTACTTAAAGCATGATGACATTTAGATTTATTTAAAAAAAAACGTTTGCCTTATATAGGTTGTTAATGGTATTGTATTATGCCAATTATGAAAATTACTCAACATGTGCAAGTTAACAAGCATCACATTCTGGCAAGTGGACTATTTCCTTATTACCTTTCTTTTCTTGTCATTCTTATTGAAATGAATGAACCCCCTTAGTATTTAAGAACTTGTCCTACAGCTTTTACAGAAATAACACATGTAGAGAATCAACCAAACATCATTTTTATTGGAATTATCACACACATTACACAGCAATATAGCAAATTCCTACACCCATTACAGAAATATTCTTAGTATGAAGAATAGAGACCGGGGACTCTTGCGATGCCAACAACAGACATCACTGTCTATTGTGTGCCTTGGCATGTGACTAATGCCATCTCTGCGTGCTGAGTGAACCCAAGAAACGTTCAGTTGGATAAACCTTCGGAGCACGCCAGCCCAGCGCTCATTGTGTAGGCCTCATCACATTTGCCTCCAAGGTGGCTAGATGTACAAAACGTGTCCCTGCCTGAAGTCATTATTATATTGACATTGAGTGTAACGAGGTGTACGCCCAGCAATGTCGCACAAAATCGTCCGCTTAATTGCTTCATGTACAGTATTTTTAAGTCTGAAGAATACAACTACCGGTATTTGAAAGTTGAACAATTAGGTTAGCAGAGTAAATGCCTTCAAAAGTGCATTTGAGGAAACTTGAGCCACAAGTCTGGCTCTGTGGGAACGTGTACTGGCCAGTGCTAGTTTCTATTGACAGAGTTATTTTTTGTATGGGGAGGCTCATCAAATTAGCAAACAATAACCCATTTGTCTATTATCTAAACTAAAGCTTCTCTTTATCAACCTGTCCTAGGTTTACAAGCACATGCATATAACCTTGTTTTCAAAGAATAGTTGTTGCTTGCTAGTTTTCTTCTTTATGTTGATATATGATCGTTGATATCTGAACAGGCATCTTTTGCAATGTGCACCCTCTTAAACCATTAGGCTTCCATCCAATCAAAAGTAAACAGTAAAGACTTAAGTTTGTAGACAGACTTAGTAGTAGTCGAGAGGGTTTTCCTTAAGTCAGCCACTTTCAATTTTGTGTGCCAGTCAGACGTGGACGATAGCTCTTGGGGTGTGGCAGTGAATGACAGCAACAGGAAGAACAGGTTTGCTGCAACATTGGGAAGGGAATAGACAGACACACGGTGTAGGAAGGAACCCTTAGATTGCTTCACCTCTGATTTTATTTTCTTGTACGCATCAGTGGACCTACAAGTTACAACACGACTTGTCATTGAAATGTTCCCTTAGCTATGTTTTGCAAAAATTGTAAATGTAATTATCTTGAACTTGGAAGCCCATATGCTTTACACGGTAAAACAAAAAAAATCTAATAAAAAATCAGTTGAAAACATGCTATTTGAAATGGTGAACATGCATTGTTTTTGTCAAGTGATGTCACATGACACACAAAACATAAATCAGGCTTATGTCTGTGAATTGAATTGTGATTCAATTGCTTGATATAGAAACCTCAGATTCAGAATGCCTTTATCTGCTTCCTGTTGTCACTGCGCTCTCTGTGTACCAAAGGAGTGGCACACCAGTCTCTGAGCAACAAACATTCTGAGACATTTAAACTGAAGTAGACAGAATTATCAGACAACTCAACATTTGTTCCTTTCTATTATTATCTTTCATGCTTCTGTTTTGTCTCTTGAAATGAACATATTTCACAGCTGGAATTCATTTAAGTCCTGCATCTGTTGATGATGTAATCGAGAAATGAATCCTGGAGTTCTCTTACTATGGATAAGATTTGTGCTCACATTAGCTGTCACTTGGGTGATTTAGCAGCAATATAGGACTGGGTTTGGTTCCATGTTAGTGCCACAATGTAAAGCTTAAAAGAAACAAGAAGGCAGAGGACTTGTTCCTTTTAAACTTTTCATTGTTAGTGGCATTTTTCTGTCTGGATGATGATTAGAGCTTTAGTAATTTAACCCCACCTAAGCCCTAGTTTGTAAATCTGCTCTTTTGGCTATTTCCGATTTGTGAAACTTTTTAATACTAAATTCTAAAGATCATGAATAATCAATTATCATGATAATGTGGGGATACCTGTACATTCTACAGGTGTTTAATGGTACATTCAATCATATTGATATATGGTCCCCATATTTGTGTATAGTGCCTTTAAAGTGGTCTTTTAAAATCTTAGGTGGGAGAAGATACGTCATTTATGGTCAAATACAAATTCCTTTATTGGTATGCTATGTTACACAAAAGTTGGCTAAGAAGACAACATTGACAGTCTCACTACAGTAGCAATAGTGCTTCCATTTTGAATGTTTTACTTAATACTAGGACTTCTAGTAGTAAGTATAACCAGTATTATAACCAGCACTGTACACCATTTTATAAATAAATATTTAATCTTATCTTTCAGCCATTCTTCCAGCTGATAAAACTAAGAAAACTGGGCCTGAGTGACAATGAGATCCAGAGGCTCCCACCAGAAATAGCCAACTTCATGCAGCTGGTAGAACTGGATTGCTCTCGAAATGGTAAGAAGAACCATAGCACAAAACATGAATTACCTTATTTACTATCGGTTATAAAGTTTTGTTTTGTGTTGCATTTCATTTTGCAAAATTGTTGGCCACATTTTTGTTATGAAGTAATTACCTTTGTTATACAGTATGTGTATATTTATATCATATATAAATCTATCCATTTCCCAGTGGGGTTGGAAATCTAACTTTCCTGGCTTATGTAAATGGGAAATGGTGCATTTATATACAGTAGCACCTTTATCCAAGGCGCTTTACATAGTGCGTTACATTCATCCATTCACATACCGATTGCGGCTGAAGCCATGCAAGGCATCAACCAACACATCGGGAGCAATATGGGGTTCAGTGTCTCACTTGCCCAAGGACACTTCGTCATGTAGACAAGAGGAGCCGGGATTCGAATCGGAGTGTTCCGTCAATTAAAATACAACCATTGTCTGCCTTTGTCGGAATTCTCAGTCATAATATACTTTATTTATCAATATGAAACTGTTTTGCTGAAAATCTACTTTTAACACTGGCCCGGTTGCTAGGCAAAGCCTCGCTCACCCCAGCACCAGGAAACATGCGCGCGCATGTGGAAATTCTGTTCAATTACATCTAATTCAATTACAAACATCTGTTGAATGTTATAATCCAAGTAGAACAACTAGACTGTTCAATCTATAACTCCTCCTTGAATTATAGCCCACAGGCCCACATGCAATATATCGTTGACGTCCAAAACCGTCCCAAAACATTTTAAAATAGTGAAAATTAAGCATGTCTATACGAGAAAAGACATTTGAGATATGGAGACGTTTCTGCCCGATAGCAATGATACAGTATACACAGTATGCTTCTGTATTTTATTATGTACATTTGATCTTCCTTCAAATGTATGGTAAATTTGCTATTGTAAGAAGTAATCAAATGTTGGACCGTATATATATTCTGCATTTTAAGACAGCCTGAAAATCCAGAATACAATCTATTTTATTTATCTGCCTTTTTCAGATATAATGGAAATTCCAGAGAGTATCTCATACTGCAAAGCCCTCCAAGTAGCAGACTTCAGTGGTAACCCATTAACAAGGTACAATTCAATTCACAGACATACTCTTTTAAATAAGTTTACATGTTTATCTTGTTTGTCCTCTTTACTGGACTGATAGTAATCATTCAGTCCAGTCATCTCCTTTGTCCTCTTCAGTATATAGTACACAGTGGTGTGTTCTACCGTTATATGCTATATAGAATGCTGTGCCGTCATTTTTGGAAGAAAGTTAAGCATTTCATCCACTGACTACGCGCGAACCATGCATGTCGCACAGGGAATGATTACGTTTATGCCCTCACCACGCATTGCGATGGGTCGTGAGCTTGTACATCGGCTGTTTTTTAATAGACAAATTGTGTGTGTGTGTGAAACGAGTTCCTACTTCTACTATGCGAAGGGTTCAAGTATTAATTCCTTCTACGGTTCTATTTTGAGGCAAAACAAGTTTGGACTAAACCCGCTGTAGCTTTCCCCAAAAATCATGAGTGATTGGGCGGTCAGGAACAAATGTTCTTATTGGTTCAAGTTTTGACATGACAACTTTACTAGTGTGCTGAAACTGACTCTTGTAACTTGATTCACAGACAGCATAGCAGCTTTCTTTCATAGAACTGGAAGCTACTGCCCAAAAATCAGAGAATAATTACACAATAAGCAGAAAAGTAGAAAACTTTACTTTAATGTTTCTAAAAATGGGACAGTCTATGGACGCATGATGCAATGCTGCGGTGGACTGCTGTGTGTGGTGTACTGTGAACAGGTATGGGAGGGGGTAGAGATGTAGAGTGAGGCGTAAATTGTCTGCAGCTAGTTAATCAATCATGGATGGCGAAAAAACAGAATTACCTTTGTCTCAGCTTGGGTGTCTATGCCACGCTCTTGATACTTTAAGATTGCTGCACTATTGTGTGATACAATGCACACATACTGTTCTATTTTCTGTGGTAGGGCAATTTTCTGTGGTAGGGCAATTTTCAACTGTAGAATGGTAATTTTCCACTGCTTTATTGGGCCTTTTATTTTCTTCTTTTTTTGGTAGAAAGTGAATGCATCAGTCAGTTTTAAACCAACGTAGTACATTTTCCTTATTGTTGAGTAAAGGGAAATGCCAGCAGGCATTGTTTAATAGTCATGAATGAATTTGACAACCTCATCTAAACGTAAGTTGACAATAAGTATAGTCGGTCAGAGTGGCTTATTGTCGGTATTGGTTGAGAACGAGAGGGTGTCTATCCCCTTCTCAATGTGCTAGACCTCCTGGGAGATGGATTGCTGAGGTGGTGTCTCCTGGCACTTACCCCATGACTTATAGTCAAGCCATGCTACTCATGCGTTGTGATGCCCGAACCTTGCGGTCCAAAGGACTGAGCTAACCAGACCTCTATCTGACAAATATTATGATTCAAAGTATATATATATTTTTTTATAACTGATGAAATTATCATTATACTGAGGATGTTACTATCAGTTTCAGTTAACTGTCATTGGGAGGCCACTAGAGTTGTAATGTCAGTAATGGCAGTGTCAAAGTAATGGAAACCTATCCTTAATCTAGAAAGCTATCCTTCTAGAAACAAAAACAAAAATGCTTATATAATACAATATATTATATTTGACATAAATGCTACTATATACATTACCATTCTGATGTAATTTGTTGGTCTGTATCTTTTCCAGGTTACCTGAGAGCTTTCCAGAGCTGCGGAACTTAACATGCCTTTCCATCAATGATATTTCATTGCAAGTCCTTCCAGAGAACATTGGAAAGTAAGTCTGTTCAGTCGCTGTTTCACCATGTTATGTGATTGGGCGGTCAGGAACTACTTTCTTATTGGATCAATGTTTCAAATGACAACTTTACAGATATAAAAAATATAAAAATCCCTGAAAAACCTGAATTCAAGATATTTCAACTGTATTATCTTGTAAATCATGGCTGGGGTTCGGTTGTATCTTACGCTACAAATGCCTTAAGGGCCTTGCAAACGTGGGATCGATGAACGCACAAGTTGTTGCCTGGATCAATGACAGGTCTGCTACAGGTCTTCTCAAAAGGGGTGCGACAACGCGAGCATTAAAAAAATGCTAAACAGAATCCAGGTCTGGTGAGTCATGTGCGGGCATGTGCACGAAACGAGCACGCGCGCATCAACACGGGAACGCGCTCGCGTAAATACGCTTGTGTTGTCGCACTGCGATTTCTCAGCACAAAAACGCAGGTCTCATTGAAAATTAACTAGAGGTGCGTTTAATCGCTCCCCGTTTGCAAGGCCCTTTATGCTACATCAACAGGAGGTGGGGTCCTTCCTGATCTAATGGGCCACATGGCTTACTTACATGTTGCATACAATTTTGAGAAACATTAGTATCCCTTCCTTTGTGTGTTTAGTAGGGCTGGGACTTTAACTCATTAATTGCGATTAATTAATTACAGAAACAATGACGCGATTAAAAACATTAACTAATTTTAATCGCGCATAGATTTTGCACCACATAACCTTTCTCACTGGACAAATTTCAGGCATACCAATCACAGGGTTAGGGTTAGGGTCTCTATATAGCTTATGCAATTTATATTTCCATGTGCGGGGGTGCTCCAGCTAGGTCGGGAGGTAACAGGGGGTGCATGGCCAAAAAGGTTTGGGAACCGCTGGGCCCTATTGGATGAAATTTCGATTTAAAAAAACTCACTGATTGATACACTCGTATACCAAGCTGTTAATTGACCAAAAAACACCTTCTCAGGTCAAATATTGATATGTGATTAAAATGTGATTAATTTCGATTAATTAATCACAATGCTTCAAATTAATTAGATTATTTTTTTTAATCAAGTCCCAGCCCTAGTAAAAA
>OOFJ01117726.1:0-15150 GCA_900323375.1 Benthosema glaciale
CCTCTGCTTGTGATAAAGGAGAGTTTCACTCGCTACTGTTCCGCCAGGCTCGGTTTCACCACATCCAATAAAACTTTTGTGTGGTGTGACAAATGAGTTTGTAAAGAGAAAATGTCTTCTGCGGAATAAAACAGAATTGAATTGAGATGAATGGGGATAGGAAGTTGTAGTTTCCGTGTTCGGGGCAGGGGGTGCTGGGAGGTGGGGAAGCTGAGAGGCGCGGCACGCCCAATATATCTGACACCAAATCTCAGCGTTCACCGGCACAATTGACCCAATGAAAACACACCAGAGTTTGTATTCCCCCTCGGGACTTATATTTTGAATAGAGCATTTTCAGAGGCTGAAGGGATTGTGGCCCCGTGCCCCCTTTTCACCCCCTTAAGCAGCCCGGTTTTAAATCACCTCATGTATCATTTACTGCTTTGCTAGCCTCGGGTCGTCACTGCGGTCGTCACAACTGTAACCTTGGATATTTTTCATTGTTAAAATAATACAGATTTGGTTGCAGCGAAAGAGTGAAATGTATATTGGTATTAGCATTAATAATTGTAATTGGAAGGTCCCTAGAACACCTGGGCTTAAAGAGTGGAATGAGGAAATGGTTAAAATCACATCATATTTTAATGTATGTTGAGCAGAGTGAATGGAGAAAGAAAAATGAAAGAAACATGGGACAAATGTTGGATTCATATGAACCTTAAATGAACAAACGAATATTGCCCTCGACTCGTGGGCTGTAATTCATAACCTAGCTCAGACAATTACAATCAATATTTTTTATTTTCATTAATAATAGTTGCGACTAACAATGGGATATTGTTATATTAAAATATTAAACCAAAGAGTAAAATGACGTTGAAGTCATAATATTGATATGATTGTAGGAAGCTTAGCCACATTAGAGAGACTAGAGAGGGGCCATGGGCCTCAGTTAACCACATTCCAACCCTGATCTTTAAACATGTTGTTTATTTATTGGACACAGTCTGGTGGTCTTGTATTGGACTACAGAACATATTTCTTCCTTGTGTTGAGAATCATCCCAGTGGAACTTGGATGAGTGACCATAATGGTGCCATCTCAACTGTTACCTGTGACATAGATCAGCTGAGGGCCATCAGGGTCCAAGGTCAGTTAAGGCTTGGTCAGTTGGATGGGAAAAAGATGGTTTGTGACATACATTTTAAGAATGAAATGAGGACAGAATATACATATACTCTGGCTGTAGTTCGTTGTCCCCACATGAACACATGCTTCATTTGGCATCCATACAGGAACTCACACCTCACACACACTTCATTTGTTGACATTCACAGGCCTGACATGCACACTCTCAAGCTGAGAAATACGGCCATACTGAAAGGTGTTAATACAGGGGTATTCAACTAGATTAGTTCGGGGGCCACAACTGTAGAATGATTGTGTGTGGGTGCACATTCTGCTGTGACATGGACTCTAATGCTTGTGTTTATCTGCTCAGATGCTGCTATTGGGGAGCTGCTTTGAAGATGAAAGTCTGGAGAGGTGTGTTTTCAGACTGCGGCGGAGGATTGGGAGCGAGTCATGCAGTTCTGATTGCAATGGGAATTGCATTCCATAGTTTTGGGGCCAGACGGGAGAAGAGTTTGGGGCGTGAGGAGCATTGAGGGCTGCCATGGGGAGAGCTGACACCTGAGTTGCCTTTTCTTTTTGTCCAGTTTTCCCACTTATTTATCCAGGCCTGGAACAAATTGAAACCCCTTTTTTCACCTGCAAGCCTGGTCTGTTCGTGTTCCTGACATTGTATTTATTTTCCCCCTGACAAACAGCCTAACCACAATCCCACTTGGTAACACAAAAGGGACAGAGATAGACAAAACCCTGTCACTATGACTCAGAAATATCAGGTGTCGCCCCTACCTCTAGTGGGCCAAATAGGCATGTCAAACAAACAGGTGCAGATATTTGTGGATTTATAGATATTTCTGCTGATATATAAAGTATCCGACTGACTTCCAACTGGGCACATCAATGCCCTCGGGACCTCTGCGACACACCTGCCAAGTATGAAGTCGGTCGGGCGTAAACACAGTCAGACAGTCAATGCACAGAAAGCTTCTGTGCATTATTGATGGATGAGTTGGTTAAAATCTTTGAAATCGTCACATGTTCAATTCTGAATACAGGTCAAACAAATGTGTTTTGAAGAGGAACATACAGTACATGACACAATGTAAAAGCCAGGACACTCTCCTGAAGAGGTTCCCACAAGGAATACAATCAAAAGACGCTTGCAACATGTGTCGTTGTAATACGAACAATCGTCTTGAAACTATATCCAGCGTTAATCCCAAGATACAGACTGGGTTTGTTTGGGCCCTATTATGCCCGTGGTTTCATGTTTTTGCCCTGCAAGCATTGCCGGGGCAGATTTCAACAGAGGCGAAATGAGATGGTTGGAGAAACCCTTAAAAGTTTCCTCCAGGTTGCTGTACCGGCCTGTAAACCCATACCTGCCTCTGTCAGAGACTGATGAATGAGCACTTTCATTGAGACTGAACATGCTAAATAACAGCTGCAACCCAAACCTATAGCTTTCCATCATGGCCTTAGACTTGGTACGCGGGTCGGGCCTCATTGCCGTAACACTATATGAGGATCGGGGGGGTTCTCACATACACAAGTGCAGGGCAGGAGGTGTGTGTACACTAAGGTATATATATCTTTTTTCTTCTGCACTACAGTGTTTGTTAAATGGCTTTCCTTCTCATGTCTGTCACCTTGTAATCAATAATCCTAGAATGACACGTAAACCACAACAAGCCATCAGTAACCTGTCATTCAGTCACAGACATGCAGAAATGTGATCATGCGCTCACACGTTCACACGTTCACACACACTATAGCCTGCAAATGCAAATATATACACACACGCACACACACACGCACACACACACACACACACGCATGCACTCACGCACACACACACACACGCGCGTGCGCACACGCACACTCAAAAGTACCATCATTCATAACTGTCTAGAAAATGGTCAGACAGCACACCTATGAACACACAGCAGCTCCAGTACTGCGAGGCATCATCCATCACCTCAGTCCAGCAGAGCACGTACGGTCCACAACCAGAACACACGCAGAAAGAGAACTTGACTAACACCAGGCCACGCACTGGCCACGCACGCACGCACACACACAGACTTTAGTTACAGGGCCTGGAGCAACACAAACACACATACAACTTAGTAATATGCACTCACACACAACTGAGCAGTACATGAAACTTTCCCAGTTTCTCAGTGTCTTTTGCACTGCACTAGTGCACTCTCTTTCACCTCCCTCATTTTCATTATTGTGGGTAAACGAATTTCAGCCTTTAAATCTGCTTAATTAAATCTTACATTCTTACGTCACTTTCCAGCCATTCTTAGCAGATACTTCCTGCTCTGTGGATTATGTCCGCTATGAAGCATTGTGTATAAATAGCAATAAGAGTTGGTGGCCTCATAATGGAAACACTGATATACACATATCAAAGGGCTCCCCCCTCCCATTCACATCACACACTCATTAATCAAGACCTGTGTTCTGCAGACGTTTGTTTGTGGTGCATGTATGTGCATGCATGCGTGTCTGCAGGGCACATGTGCATAGTATGTTTGCATACATGTATATGTGCTGGTGCATGTGCGTGCATGCGTGCGTGCGTGAGTGTGTGCATGCATGTGTGCGTAATTGCGTATACGATTCTGTGTGTAAAAATGTCATGGATGTTGGCGAGACCATATGGCAGAAGAGTTTATACTTTCTCACGAGGGCAGCCTCGCTAAAAGCTTCAGGTGGCCTGAAATCCGTGATTTAAGTGAAAGGTTCAACCTTCGTCTCGGATTTGTGTTTTACCGCTACCAGAAGTCTGTGCTTTTGTTTCGTTTATCACAAAACTGGATTGTCATATTTAAAGAGAACACAATCTGACTGAGCACACATTGGCAAAGGTGTTCATGACTTATGTGTCTGAGTTACGGTATCAGCTTTTCTATTCCATTAGCATCAGTCATGAGAGTTTCAGTGTACATTAGAGAACATTTAGCCCACCATAGTTTCTCTTCCAAAGATGATTCTCATCACCTGGTTCTCCTCAGAGGACAGTTGTGGACTATCTCATTGATAGCAGAGCCTTGTGCTATCAGCATTTTAACAACATGAACCCTATAGCGCACCCATTTTGGAAGTATATAAATGAAAATAGGCAAACATTAGGCAATAGCCAATCTACAAGCTGACGACGCATTGCAAAGCGAAGGCTTGTGAGTTTATTTTCACACAAGATATTTGTTGGTGAGGGGAAAATGGATGAGTGCCAAGTACAGCCCTGGAGGACCCCAGGTAGAAAAGTTTAAGCAGTTACAAAACACTTTAAGTGAACCTGGTAAGAGTCGTGTTGCCTGTCAATCTCTATTCTGTGAGAAGTCCCAGGAAGTTGTGTGTCTGTATCATGCACAGGCACTTTCTCGAGTGTGTGTGTGTGTGTGTGTGTGTGTGTGTGTGCGTGCGTGCGTGCGTGCGTGTGTGTGTGGCGCTTCTGGAAGGCACATTTGTTGAAAATGACTGGCAGGGGCATGATCGTATGTTTGTGTGTGAGATGAGCATGTTGGGGTTACAGCAAAGTCCCAGACCCATATACACTGTGATTGACAGGGGGCTACGATGGCGAGATATACGTCCTCCACTAGAGATAGAGGTCTAGTGGAGGGGGGTCAGCAGTTTGAGTTCAGAAACAGGTCAGTGCAGCGGTTCTACAGGCTTTCAGCATTACTTCACCCTACTGGGAACCTAGAGAGGTTCCCAGTGTGTCAGGTAGACCGCGGGGTCCTGAGAGAGCTGCTGAGCTGTCTATGGTGCCCAAAGAAAGACAAATAGGCCGTCTCATGAGAGACGGGGTGTCACCATTCAGTCGACAAGTAGGCTACTGTAGGAGTCGCTCTAGTAAATCTCGTACTGTTCTAGTTTTATTTTGTTTGAACCCCCAACTCTTGCATCATTTTGTGTTTTTGGCTTCTGTGGTTGATTTATAGGCCACAGGGATGTGTCTAAGTTGCGTCACAGAGTGACATTTGAGGCTATATAAATGTCTTTACAAGAGCATTGAGAGATAGACCTTTATTGATCCCACAGGGAAAATTCAGTTGTCATGGCAGTATCGCAGTTATGAAACACAGGACAGATACAGAAAAAAACGGTTAAAATAAGAGTAAACTGCACAGTGATTAGGAATAAAGTATACCAAAAACCAAAGGATATTTGTGAATAATGAGAAATGAGATTATTAGTGGAACCATAGAGCCATGATTCTCAACCTGCGGGCTGTGAGGATATTCTAAGTGGCCAAGTGGGTAAAACTGCCAACATATTTTAATGATAGAAAATGTATATTTTTCTTTAAAATCTCAACAAAAAAAAGAAAGAAAAAAGTTTTAAATGTGATACCGATATTACATGTAGGAACCTAAAGTATACAACGTTAGTTTCTCTGCTCCAAACTGCAGTACAATCAATTGATTGACTATTAAAATAAACATGCTCTGAAAATGCATGTGGCCCACCCATCTGACCACTTAACACAGTCAGTCAGCTTTTTAATCCACCAACAGTACTTGGCACACCTTCATGCCTTCAAGCCTATATTGGCAGGAGAATGATACTATATTAAACCCTCATGGTAGATTTAACACAACCTTATTGAATGGATGTGATGTGATTAGTTTACCTTTTAATCACTTAGGGAACAAATCAAGCTCTCGATTCATCCATGGACATACAGTAACTATGAAAATGGGTCCCTGATGGCAACGAGTTGGTCTTTCCTAAAAAAAAAAAAAGAGGGAGGAAAAAAAGAAGAAAGAAATTCCAGCACAGAACACACAGTTGTTGCCAAGACAATGACAGAGCTCTCCCTGTCTTTGTGATGTAGTTTGGTGGTGTACGGTACGTTATTCAATTGTGTCTCTTATCCTGGGTCTGAAACTTTATATTCCCACTGGGCACAGCCATAACAGTAACAGTTATCATATTCCTATGACCGTATATATCTATCTACTTATAAATGGGTGGTTATGTTCGGTCTTATATGCCATAATGGATTCCACATAGATTGGGTTTGACTTCTCCCATTGTAAATCATAGCCGACAATCATACACGCCTCTCCACACGCACACATGCTTTTTTTTTAAAAAAGATACCTTTACCCATGACGTGAAACAGAATGCTGCAATCAAACCCACATCATATATTTAGAAGCTTAATCACTTTCAACCTGGATCCCTATTTTGGGCATGTCGTCATAGGTGAGGTGAGGTTGGTTAACATAACAAGATAACCTGATGAAAGTCTCCGGACTGAAACGTTGTGTTACCCATTAACACAACCCATTGCATTTGAAGACAGTGTGTGCACTGCAGATGTATTTCTTTCTGCATGAAAAATGTGAAAAGATTTAAAAGATTTAAAAATGAAATAAAATAAGTTTGGGACACATTGTGAGCTTGTATACAGGCTATTTTCGCTATGAATTCATTGTACAACGTAGTACCTATATTTAGGGCTTACGTGGTAACTTACAATGTTTATTTACACACATTTACAATTATGTGTGCTCTGCCTCGCTCTGACATTCTGTTCCTTCACGTACTGTAAGAGCTACTGTTATGAGGTTATTTGATGTTGCAACATCCAACGACGACAACAGCACCACTGTTGGGAGACAAAGGAGGTTTGTCTTGTTTCTTTTTCTAAGGTTGTCAAGATGCAACATTTTTTAGTTTTTTACATTCCTGTGGTATTAAGACACTTGTACATCCCTGGCAGGGATCTGTTTTACTGCTCTGTTCATGTCCTGCCTCTAGAGTTCAACCACACTGACTATCTGCAATATCAAAAGGTACAGTAGCATATGTTCTATATGTATATATATCACTGTTTTGTTCTCTTCCTCCCCTATTGGAGAGAAGGTGTGAGTTACAGTACTGAACAGAGAACTGAATTTGTCTTGCCTGATCCGATTATTCTGAAATTGAATAAACTGTAACTCTCTCTTATGAATGATGCTGTACTGATTCTATTAAATGCATTCAACTACTTAAATGAAGTAATATTGCTACTGTATGTGGCAATGAGTTACCTCCAGCACTGTCCATGAATCTGATTTCAATCTTGGGAAATACACCTTAATGTACAGTATCAGATAGCAGGCCTCACCTTACATAACGCAGTGAGGGAACACCCTAATCACAGCCAAAGAATGATCAACAAAGACACTTGTGATTTCAAACGCTGCTGGGTGTTTACCCTATATTCTGGCTGTGATTCTGTTTGTCTTTGGAATAGCTTGTTGACTTTATCGATGAAAAAGAAACTATGCGAGTCGAGACTTGTGGGACGTGTGGGATAGCGTCTTGTGTTGAACAACACAATTCCTGTTTCCAGCAGTTCCCTCTTGGCAAAGGGCCCGTTGACCCAACAAAGTTGTGATCCAAACTTTATCAGTCTCTCCCATCGTCACAGGATGTCCCGTTGAGATGACCAGAGTATAAGGACCAGTTGTTTTCCCCATTGAGCTCTGTTCCAGGGCACAGTGCTTAGAAAGGCTTGAATCAAAAAATGACAGTTAAGACATCATGGAAGTTATGTTATAATGGGTGTCATTGTAAGTAGCTGATCATTTAATCTCAGTCTTTGAGTGCCTGAGTCAAAGCAGCCTGGATTTCTCCTCTATACTATAGTATATATCTGAGGAGAATTGTCGATCCCCAAACAAGTTATTGTCTGCGCTGATGAGCGGACCTGCATTCTGCAGTCCATCATTAGCTGCTTGGCCATCTGCCAGGTGTGTCTGGTAAACCGCTCGCTGCGGTCAGCGCCAGCGAAAGACCTGAAGCGTTATTCCCATGCCAAACAAAAACACATCAGCAAAGTCAATATTAGCCTTTTATGCTGCCAACCAGCAGGAGGAAAAGGCGAATAAATGAGAGTGAGAGAGGTTGGGGTACCTCACAGGATATAAAAACACTCCGACACACAGGAGCGCAGGCATAATAAAAACCTATAGGCCCAGTTGAAGTGCCCTGTCAGGTCCGTACGTCTCCACACTCCCGCTTCCCACTTCCGTCCATTCTCTCTCTGGGGTTAATTGGACTGTGGGCTTTGGCTGCGGGATGAGCGCATACCAGGACGTGTGTGAAAAGTTCTATGGAATCATTTACTCAGGGCTTCTTGTAATTAAACGGGCAATTTCCCCTCATTACAGCCGCCATGTAGTTGTATCACTGAGGAGGCTCCCCACCACAGCATCAAGGAAAGTTTGCGGTACTGTACTGTATGTTGCATGCCTTTATACCGGAAAGATCTGCAGCAAAAAGAGAGGCTCCACCACTTTCATGTGCAGTACATGTGTGCATGCGAGTGTGCATGCAGCCAAGCAGGGCATGTACTGCACAGTCAGTCATTTGCACCTCATTGATTCACTTTAAAGAAATACACATGCAGAACAGACACGCACAAAGTCAACATCCTTGCTGTGCGTGGCATAGGAGATGGATAAGGTGTGCGTTATAACAGCAGCACTGGGGAGGTCTCGTTGCGTGTGGGAGAAGTTTAGGACAGTCAGTGGGGTTCATTTCAACCCACAAACCAGCTGCAGCTGCTGCTGCTGTCTGGTACACCCTAGGATTAGAGGCCTGCAGATGTAGAAGACCTGGGGGAGAATAATTAAAGTTGTATCCTCAATGATTTAAGGAAGGCATGGGCGATGTTCTAGTAGCTGTTGTTCACTGAGGAACTTTGTGGCTTCGTACACTACACGGACAATGACCTTCCATCAGCAATCCGCATGGATGTGAAAACCTCACGTACAATTGAATGATCTCCAGGCAAACGCAGCTCAGAAAGATGTTGCTAACATGTACAGAATGCTGTCGTTTGTCAGTCAGAGAGTGGTATAGTGAGTGGTGTTATAAAATGTGTGGCAGAATAAAGGGATTGTTCTGAGCCCTGGTGTGGGTTATTTGGCAGTCCACTCACTGGCTGACCTCAGCAGGAAGAAAGAATGTCACAGAGAGTAAGTACGCTAAGTGCTTAGGTGCATTTAAGTGTGTGTATGCATACTTTTACGTGCACATGCACATACAGTATCTGTGGATGCCTACAGTACATGTACAAAGTTTGTTCCTGTCCGATTAAACAACAAAAACAATTTCTTGTCAACAGTCAAAATCTCCAAAAGGCTCTTCTCTGAGGGTGTCGTAGGTTAGGGAATAATTTGTTGATATTGTTTAATTCTCCGGAGCTCTCCGCAGTGGGTCTAACAGCTGTTCAAGACACCAGCTGTGGCAGGGATCCATATCCCCACTTGATCTTATGATGATAATATTTTCAACGGTTCTTTTGTTGTTTGCTTTAGAAAGCTTATTTATTTTTGTGGGACCAGAGTGCACTCTTTCTCAGTTTCCTACATCTTTTTAGTGAACAGCTGAGGAGCTCATATATTATAATATTGTGACTGATAGCCAGCATTCACACACAATATATTTGTGTGCGAATGCTGCTTAACCTGTAGTAGTCTGTGGCAGCCGACAGGCTTCTTTTGTTTAAAGATATTTCGTTTAAAGTTTTTTCCCTGCCATAGGATTATAATGGTAGGGTCACAAGAAACCCCTATAAAAAACTGCCCAATTGCGACAGCCGGTCAGCAAGTGGATTCATGAAGGTATGTATATAGACAATGTTTTAGGCCAATAAAAAAGACTATATACCAAATTTCTCACCCGTACAGCTCGTCTACCCGACTATAGAGTTGTTTTTGTTATGAGGCTGAAGATTGTTTATGTATTCATTAAACTTAAGGTATAGGGATATGTACAATGAAATCCAACACACAAGATGGGTATAACAAGAAAACAACAGACAGAGTTATAGGAGAGTGAATTTTTAATGACTATGCATTTCTTAAATGTGGGCTGACCTTTGAGGGGGTTTTATGAGACCTGGATTTTCCCTTTTCATAAACCAATCCCTCATGCTTCTAAGAGGCACATGCTGCGCGAGAAATATGAAATATCCCCCACTGTGTTATTCTGCACAGCCCTTTTAATCACAACCAAAACCAATCTTAAATATCAAAGGCTAATTCAGCTGGATTCTTTCTTTCTTTTCATTTGTGTCATAGCAGGGTATGCTATGACTAGCACAAAGCTGCACAATGTGGTGTAAAAGGTGATTTGCTGCTGTTAGAGGGATGATGATTGATTCTGACCTACCTTGTTGATATTACAATATGTTTAAACTAAATTGGACATGACTAATAGATTCGTAGTGGTGGTATTTAAACATAAAATAGTCACTCAAATATAGTACATATTCACAACTACTGTATACTACTCCTCATTTAGTTTTGGACCCCCTGAAACCCTCTCAAGGATCTCAGTGGGTCCCCAGACCCCACTTCGAAAACCACTGCTTTAGAGTGACCCATTCCAGTCCTACTAGAGTTGGATTATGTCTGGTCAAGGGGCGTTCACACAGTCTTCTGAAGTGTTCCACAGTCAGGTCAGCATTGATGTTTTGGTCACATTCAAAGAAACACTCCGGACAGCCCCCGGACGCAATCTGGTCATGATTTATGCTTATTTATAGATTTCCATGAAGTATATTATCCATAATAAACAGTGACACATAATCATATGGTTCATAATGGATGCGAAACAACATCCCGTAATGCAGGCTTATATCGATTATTTGTAGAGAACATCAAAAATGATAGAGGCGCACAAATGGGACATGTTTTCCATGTTTGTTTATTCTCCTCTGTATAATCTCACCTTCTTCTCTTTCTAATGAGAAACTGAAGGTTTCGAGCATTGCTAATGAAGAGACACACGCGCACGCACACACGCACACACGTGCGCTCTGTCAACACACACCAACAGGAAAGCAAGCTTGATTGGGACAATCAGCCTTCTGAAAGGAGACGACTCCCCTCATCCTTGGTCCCATCCCATCCCACCCTTCCCTTTCCATTTGGACCCCGACCGACACAAAAGCTGAGGAAGGGAGAGGCCGCAAGGACACACGCTCCTCTCTCCTCCAGACCATCAGAGAGGAGAAAAAAGCAGCTTTATCTCTGTGTGTTTGCTCAGGAGGCCGGGGAATCGACTGGAGGCGGGAAGCAGAAGCTGCTCTTTGAGCAAGATAATACTACAGTAGCAGTCTAGTGAAGACTGCTGCGTCCTTAATAATAATCAACCGTTGTACAGGAAGCACAATAAACAGCCCAGCAATGTACCGATTCCTCCTGTTCCTGTGCTTTATCACAGAGGTTAGAGGGTCAAATAAACCCCTCCTATGCACGGCTCTAACTCACATTCTTATGCGTGCTTACAATGTCCACGTCTTGAGGACCACTTAAAAACCACACTGATGAATGCTTTCCTACACAGATTCTAAAACCCCGTTTCCCCTGTAGATGGGGATGGGAGGTTGCTAGGTCTGTCCAAGGTTCTGTTTAGTGTGCTTTTGCTATTCATGCACCAGCTGAGTGAAATTAATAGCCAGTAAATGATGTTCTTTATATGAGCGCTAAACGAGTTCAAACGTGTTGAACACATGGTGCTGCTGAGCTGTTAATTAGCCACCTGTATGAATGCTCAAGGAATAAAGCAGAAAGGCACGATGAAGGTACATGCACAGCCTACGTACCTCCCACTGGGCTGGAAATAAGAAGCCATATGGGAGGACAGCGCTCATGAAAAAAAGCAATATTCCTTTAAACACACACATGCTCGCACGCACACAAGCACCGTGCATGCAGGTGCGCATGTGTGCACACACACACACGCACGCACGCACAGATTACAAAATACAACATCATAAAGCTCTGTGGACATGGCAATTAATGGCTGATGCCAGTGATGGAAGAAGTAAAAGTAGCAAAAGGTACAAAACTATTGGTGTCAAAATATAAACGTCAGTAAAATGTAAACATATACTCTTTATGTTCCATGTTTGTTTTGTAATTATAATCAAAATCTACAGAGTAGCAAACTAGTAACTAAAGTTCCCAAACAACTGTAGTGAAGTAAAAAGTACACTATTTACTTCTGAGATGCAGTGGAGAAGAATGTATAAGTATAAAGTATTACAAATGGACATAGTCGAGTAAAGTAAAAGTACAGAACTCATAATTGTATTCACACATTAATTCCACATTAATTTGGTAGGAAGGGAATGGAATTGATTAGCCTTTCCGTTTTAACAGCCCTGGGTTACATTTTTCATGCTGTTGAAAGGTCACTTTGTCTGAAATGATTGAGATCCAAGAATGTGTTCAGCTCATTAAGACTGCATGGTGTACTTCATAAACCATGCTTCGTAGAATGGGGACTGTATTTCTTTTTAATAAAGTGGTTTTATTTACTACATATGCACTCAACCAAATCAGTGCTGCTAACCATTTCTCACTATTGGATTTGTGGTGAGACGGTGAGACCCACCCTATTTCTGTCAGAGCAAAGTTGGGATTATAAAAAGCTTAACATAACTCTTCACAACCATAAGTGCTAGCTGGCACCTGATATAAAACTGGCTGCAATCTGCTTTCAATCAAACTAATTCAGGCTCTTTTCACACCTTTTCAAAAATACATATAACCTTATCGAGCTATAGATTGAACATTATTATTTTCTATGTAAATGATAAACTCTTCAAGATATAATAGCCTATATGAATATAAAGACACTAAATTCAGTATAGTTGATTTGTACAATGAAAACATAGACTATGTGATAAAGATGAGCAAACTGAAATGGATGGAGAGCAGCCTGACAAGAGCGCAATTTTACAGGAAATAAATTATCATTTATATATCTCCTTAAAAGCACATTTTCCAGAATCGAAGGCAATACGGTTCACTACATTAAGTGATTAAGTGCACACGTGGCCGGTTAAGACTCACCCATGGCTTCCGTGTGTGGTTAGGTGTAGGGATTCAATCGTCATGAAAGAGAGGCTATGATAAAAAAAAAAAAAAAAAAAAAATATGGATTCAGAATACATTAGGGATTTAAGTTAATGCACTTAAAAAGAACAGCTTTCTCAGTTTTTCGCTGGAGCTCATAATGCAGACTGAGATGGCGTTCATATATGGTAGTAGTCATGTTTTTATAGTAAAGGTGAATTATGTGCCTAAATGTCATTCACAGCTACCTTAATGACCTCTATCAAAGGAAAACCACAAATGTAATGTCATGGCAATGATAATTGTTGTAGTTCACATAATCATGCATTGATATTTTGTTTATACATTTTCTTTTACAGTACTATAGAATCTTCCCTGGGCTCTCACCCCTGAACTTTCAATCTATGGATCTGAGTGAGTGATGCTTTATTATGGAGAATGGCAATAGGGTCAAGTGGTGTGTGTACAGAGCAGTAAAGTCGGGTTCCTCACTTTTACAGATTCTGTGGCATTGGTCTATAAAAAGACAAGGCCTCTAAGTTTTTTATTACTTTCCTCTGGGACATGACAGGGCCCCTCTATTCACTGTGATGGCCACTATACTTCAACTCAACCGTGCACAAGAATAACACATCATCCTCCTCTCCCCCAAAATACACTATGCCACCAAAATATACGTCATTGCTACAGTAATGCAAGATGCAGACAAAAGCCATAAATGTCAGACAGATGTTTAGACTAGTGGGTCATGAGAGAAATCCATTTGTTTTTTATATTTGGTACTGTTTGCTGTGCACAGCATGAACATAATGTGATATTTATTTCATAAAGAAAAATGTAGCCTAATAAAAATATTAACATAATATGCAAGTAATCAATCAAGAACAGTGTTCAAAACAAGCCACCTGAAAACTTTAGTTGTCAATCTTGGGGTGCCCGCCGGCCAAGTGGTCAACAAACCCCAACTCGATAAGAAGTCTCTTCAGGCTATAATGTAAGGTTGTCCGAACGGCCCAGGCTCCAAGAACAGTCAGAAATGCTTTTGGATTTTATTTCTCCCAACCTCCTCCAACATTCAGGCAGTTAAGTGCAATAAGAACAATCTCAAGAGCAAACTTATTACTAAACAAAACAAAAAAATATCAGATGAATAAATTAGGCAACAGAACCCAGACAGGATGAGAGCTCTCTTCAGGCAATGCCATGGATCACACCAGGCCCTGTAGCTCTCCCCTAGGAAAGATAACTGTGTTAATGCCCACCAGCAACTCCCTAGCCTGTCCCTGCAGCCTCCTTTAAATAGGAGTGGATCCTACCACAGAGGACAGCATCAATTAGCACATACTTCAATAAATACTATAAGTATAAATACAGTCATGAATAGCCATTTGTAAAAAGTAACCTATACATACTAAGGATGTGTTACAATTAAACAAATATAAATCAGCAAAGAAACTCAATGACCAATACTCAAAAGTATAAGGAACACCCCTCTTCTGCCTAGCACTTGGCCCCTTCCTAATCAAGGGAAGTGTCACCAGCAGTGCAGGAGAGACAAATCATAATTGGCACACTCAGTGAACATTTAAATTTCAACACAAGTTTAAAACAGTCGTCCTTGCATCTTAGCAGTCTAATGTGTATTTGTATAGGGCACGGGATGCCCCGTGTTTCGTCACACGCTATACCCCTTATCCCTAACTTTTTGCCTTATTTTACTATTTTGAAAACATTTTTGAATAGTTCAACTAGCCAATCTACATTGACAGGTTGTGAGCTTGTAGGCTGGCTAGTTGAACTATTCAAAAATGTTTTCAAAATAGTAAAATAAGGCAAAGAAGTTAGTTAGGGTTTAGTGTGTCACGAAAATGGAGCCCTATATGCCTGCCTTGAACACACAAGGCCCTGTAGCTCTCCCTCAGCCAGGGATGTTACCTGTGTTCTTACCTGTGTTCTAACTGCCTGTCTGTCTGACCCTGACCCTGTAGCCTCCCAAGTGGATCCTACCACAAGAAAACAGACCCAATAACAACAATACTTCCATATAAATACTTCCTTATAAATACTTCAATAAATACATAATATAATAAAATAATAATGAGAGAGAGAGAGAGAGAGAGAGAGAGAGAGAGAGAGAGAGAGAGAG
>OOFJ01117729.1:8030-19910 GCA_900323375.1 Benthosema glaciale
GCGTGCGTGCGTTCTCTGCGCTTGGATCAGAATTGGCCAGGTCCCTTTCAGTTCAATCACTTTCCAATAGAAATTAGAAACTGCAGTTCAACAGATAATCACAGTGTATTCATTGTAACGTATGTCACGGTTTTCTATTAACACGTGTTTTACGCCGACTGCCTGAAGTCAGTACAATTTAAATGGGACTGTCCCATCTATTGTCTTACAGTAGCCTATATTATATGACTATGAGCCTATCATATTGCCTCTGTTCGGGGGGAACCTCATATATGCAAAACTGTTACTTTGTGATCAGGATTCAAATTCAAAAAGTAGCAAAAGCAGCAGATCTACAAGCTCGAACCGCATCGCTTCGCACCATGTTTAGAGCTAACAGATGTGCTACTCTGATGCGCCGCTGTAGGCTGTAGTATGATCAAGTAGGGCGTTCATTTAAAGAAAAAATAATAATAAATAAAAACACAAAACGTTACAATATGAAGATAAGAGGTTTGTGCCTGACAGTGACGATATACTGTATGGGTGGTGTAGGTCCAAAACTGCATCAGCATGCACCTACACATTGTAAATGCATATACAGTATGTATATCCCTTGAATTAGAGTAATAAATTAAATAAAGCAAACACAATTTATATGTGCCACATTTAAATTGAATCCGTTTTTTTGTGTGTTAGGTTAGGCCGCCTCACCTGGCTCTGGCATTGTCCATTCCTCACATAGGAAGGCTTCACTGGCTTCAGAGGGCTTTCCAACTCCGACCATATTAGCGGCAAAAACACGAAACTGGTAATGGTGTCCACTAGACAGGTTGGAAACCTAGAGGTAGATGTAGACGTAGAACACACACAGAAACACCTCAGGATTCCACAGGACTGTGAGTGCATGAATTCAATTGTAAACTACCAGTGACAGATGGATAAATGAAGATTTTAGATAGAAGATGTCACCACATGGATTTACAGTGTGCCTCTGATCAAAACACCAGGTTAGCACACTCTCGTCCCGGTCCAATTTTACAGCAGACACTTTTGAACATGGTTCCAGTGCTGTGCCTGCTGCCACCGCAGCACTTCTGCTGAGGTCCCAGAGACATGCACTAGCTTTGAGGAGAGAGGGGATTCTGCCCTATTGATCTACACATTGATCTTCCTATTCACAGTCACTTTAAGCCCCTTATCGCCCCAGTGAAGAGCTCAAAGCCTCTCCTGCCACCTTAAGGCCCTCCAACAACAACTGCCCACCAATGGAAGCAGTGCAGAGAATGTTGGGAGGGGGCTTAATTCACATTAATAGCAAATTTGCTTCCCAAAAGCCCATTTCCCCTCCTGCATCTATAGATCAGATCTGCCTTTCACTAAACTTGGGTACAACAGTACAACTACCTCTTATTGGATCAATATCATGGAGGAGAGTGTCCACTGTCCAGCTCTGTGAAATAGCCTACAAAAAAAGAGGCAGATACAACTGCTGCCCACTAGGTGGCAGGCATGCTACATTTGTAATGTGGTGGTTTGTTCAGAGGAGTTGGGAGGCATTTGGATGCACCTCTTCGCCTGTCCTAACGAGCCAGGATAGTTGGCGGTGCCAGGCTGACTGCTGAAGCAGTGAATGATTTCGGGGAAAATTAATTTACATTTTGCTACACAAACGTTGGAAGAAAAGTGCCTCGAGCACAGAATCATAGCACAATCAGTATTCACATTAATCTAATTTGCATGCAGGAAGATGATCTGCCAGTGAAAATGTCTATTTTAAGATGTTATGATGATTTGGGAAGTGGAGCCCCACGGGCAATGCGGAATGTTTTCTGCGGCCAGTGTCCAATCAATGAACTGAGCCTAAATTGACGTAGTACTGTCATTTCTGTTTCTCGCCAGAAGCTAAAGTGACAATTGGGATAATACCTTTACATATTGTCTAATTAGCAGCACCTGTAATCTCCCTGAAACACGCTCAAGATTTCATTTCTTTCCTGGGTCTCCATGGACACCGCTTGTTGCCTAGTGACATATCGTATGCAGCCGTGGGAGTTTAGGCCAGAGTTGACATAATTGAAATGTATAAGTGCAGAAATGTGAGATTTTATATATATTATATACAGGGGCGGCCTTAGGAATCTGGAGGCCCGTTTCAAGACCAAATATGAGGCCCCCATATATACCGTGACTGACTAAATTATTCTGTTGATACAGGCGTTTTGACTGTTCAATATTGTGCGCAGCCATTACTCTCGACAATTACGCAGCAACACCACCTCTCCTCATCCTGTCGTCCCTTCACAATAAAGTGTCTCCCCTTTACCTTCCAATGGCACAAAATTTTCCCAGGTTATTATATTTTCCCAGCGCAACTTAACAGAAATAGAGAGGGCCGAGGGTGGTGGGGGGTTGACTCACACCTGACGCTTGACGGTCAGTTGGAGCTTGGAGGCCCCCTGAGGGCTGAGGCCCGTTTCAATTGAAACTGGTGAAACATAGCTAAGGCCTCCTATGATTATATATATGTAATTATTAAACTAAAACCTAAGCTCATTTTGAGTAGAGTATGTTAATAGCTATTATAACTTAGGGGTCTTCAACAGGGGGTCCGGGACCCCTAGGCCTAGCCACAGGGGGTCCTCAGAGTTACTACAGTTACCCTGAGGAGAACTACACCCAAAAAATTGCAGATCTAAGCTGCTGTCTCCCTGCTCATCTACACAGTTAAGTATGGAGACATTTAGATCCTATATTGATACAACCTTTGACCCAAAGGGCAAAATTCAATGTTAGGGTTAGGGTGAGGGTTTGAGATTGTCATTATCTTAGAACTGAGTGGTGCATTGGTGAAACAGTGCCCCCTGTTGATACGGCAAACAGTACACGTTAGCTAAACATACATCTGTGAGCTAAACATACGGAGGGACAAAGCCAGGCCTTGGAGTGGTTGCACCACTCAAAAATAAGATGATAATAATGATATTAATCTCCTCACACCACACGCCTAGACGTCACAATCTGTTGGGATCTGACCGTGTGCTGCCTGTCTTTGGCAGGCTTTGTGTTGACACCTCTCCATGTAGCCAGACCACTGTCCCTCTGGTCCAGGTAGTAGCCGCGTACCGGCTGGCCTCCGTTCCTGGCAGGGGCCTTCCAGCTCAGCACCATCTCAGAGCCAGTGCACATGAGCAGGGCAATGGCCGATGGAGAGGACGGAGTGGCTGGATCGTAGAGAGAACGATGAGATGTGTGCATGTTATCATGGTTGCAAATGGCCAATCATTCTGGATTAATAGACAAAAAAATAAAACACCAACATGGACTGAAACTCTATTCTATTCCAGGTTAGTCTATACAGTCTAGTCTTTTGTATTCCGTTCTATTCAATTTTGATTTGATCTTTTCTTCTGCTTTTTTGTGTTTCCTTCAGGTCACTTAAGGACATATTATTCATTTTCAGACACAAAGACTTGGAGTTCTGCCATCTATCCCCCCAAGTAATGACAGACCGGCAGACTATGGGAATACTCTGCTAGTGAGTGGCAGGCGAAATGACTCATCATTATAGCAGACAGCCGAGTGTATATTATCTGAAATTGCACCACAGTGCACAACAGAAGAAAGGGGTCAGATGTTCTCAAACAGGTAACTCCTCCTGAGTCTTAATTTAGCTATTTGTGAACAAACTGACCCGTGAGGAGAGAAAGAACGCCCCAGGTCCACCATTATATTAATTGGATTTGGTATAATTTCCTGTAATTGCTTCATAGTTATTATTAGGTGATGCTATAGGAGAAAGAGAGACACATACCGTATGATAAAAGTAATGGAATGCGTCTTTGTCATTTGCAAGCTTGACTTTTTAGTCACTGTATTGCTTCTCTATATTGCTTCTCTATAGTACAGAAAGAAGCTTTAAGAACAAATTATGTGTGTCTCAGGGGAAAAAGGAAAGATCAGATTGAATTTAATGGTCATTAAATTCATTGTGAACAAGTTCAACAACAACAACAACTGAGATCACTAAAACATGCCTTTGAAGTTGTTTGCTGAAAACACCATTCAGATAACGCTACTCTTACTCTTCATCTGGCATCTCAACAAACCAGATAAATACATTTGTTTTGTAAGTGAAGACAGATGGTGAGCGGGACTACATCTTCTTCTCTCAGCTATACACACCTTTCTGTTTGGAAAACTGAGGTACAATAATATACTAATGTCTGCATTAAAACCGATATTTTCCTTAAATGTGTGTGGACAGACAGTTGGACTCACAGATGGCCGACTTGACCAAGGTGGAGGATGACTCGTCTGAATACTTGCTGTTTCCTGCTCTGCCAACCGACTTCACCCTGAACACATACTCCTTATTCTTC
Source organism: Benthosema glaciale (assembly GCA_900323375.1). Lineage (NCBI taxonomy): Eukaryota > Metazoa > Chordata > Actinopteri > Myctophiformes > Myctophidae > Benthosema > Benthosema glaciale. The sequence continues at coordinate 12,392 of OOFJ01117729.1, forward strand.
TTCAGCCCATGGACTGTAAACCTAAACAAGGAGATTGTGTTCAGGTAGATTGAATCACAAGTCATCACGCCCAGCCAGGCCAGCTGCTGCTACGCCATCAGTGCAGTTAAATCTAGTTCCACTGCATCCTATATAGGCAGTGTTCAGCTTGCACATGGAGGTATAGTTTATAACAGCAGTGAAGAATGCATAAATTACATTAAATTTACCCTTTGATGTCCTCTCTGCAGACTCTGCAGACCAAAGAGTACAGCTTCCTTGTTATATGTCACTAATCACATGACCCCACGTTTTAGACCTCCACTTCTAGGCTAAACTGTTTATATTTATTATGTATTATTTATTCCACACAACAACTCTAAGGTATATTAATGGCACAGTTCAATATTGAAAAGGAATGGTATTCTCATTGAATGCACATGCTTAACCCTAGAACACATAAACCTGGGTGAGTTTCACCCAAACAATTATATTTTTAGTAATTTTCATAATGTTGCTGATCGTGGCTGTGGTTCAGGAGGTAGAGCAGGTCGTCCAATGATCCGTGGATCGGCGGTTCGAATCCCGGCTCCTCCTCCTGTCTACATGTTGAAGTGAACTTGGGCAAGACACTGAACCCCAAGTTGCTCCCGATGTGCTGGTTGTGCCTTGCATGGTTTCTGCCGCAATCGGTGTATGAATGCATGTGTGAATGGGTGAATGTAATGCACTATGTAAAGCGCCTTCGATAGAGGCGCTATATAAATGCTGCCTTTACGGTGTTGGGTGAAATCAACCCTTAACGCCTTAAGTTCTTTCTTACAGATATATAGTCGCACCATTTACCATTTATGTCTGAGGTGGGTGCGTCTTTCAGTACCTTCATGATGCTCAGTGACATCACAGAAGGTAGGTTTGTTTCCCTGCCCACATCCCTGCCCACACCAGGCAGGTGTTCAGGTGAATTTCACCCACGTTTAGTGATAGAGTGATGTAATAGAACAAAACATTTTAACTGACCATTCTTGCATGTCCCAGGAATGGGTGGACCATGTTTTAAAAATAATCTCCACATTTTTCACAGATTTTGCCCTCCTCATTTTTTTGTGAAAAATCAGGATGGAAATATTAAAGAAGAATACCTCAAGTTGCCATGTATTGCTGTACTTCAATATACAGTATTTTGATATAAATAAGAAATATATTTAGTGGAATATATAACATTGGGTAGAATATACCCAGGTTTTGTGACTGTTTGACATTGTTTGATTGTGATTGTTTGTGATTGTTTGATACTTTAGTGTTCTACTCCTAGTTAAGGAGTGTGTGCTGCAGTGCTGGGTGATCATTGAAATCATTGGGAAGGGATTTTACATCCTCCAGATGTAATATGGTTCATGATCAATGGTACGAATATCCACAGTTAGAAGCGTAAAGGACACTTAACCCCTAATTGCTCCTGATGTGCTGGTAGGTGTTTCCGCTGCCATCAGTGTGTGAATGGGTGAATGTAATAATGCACAATCTATGTAAAGCGCCTTGGATAAAGGCGCTATAATAAATGCAGGCATTTACCATTTACACTACTGTGCATGCTATGCAGTCATCAAACCCTGGAAGGAGAGAGATACTTCCGACTGACATATATAGTATGTATGCGCTGCAGAGTGAGAGAGTTTCAATGAAACGAGTGGGCGGCGATTTTCCATGCCTCCTCCAGTTGTTATTCCTCAATGCATGCAACACAGAGTATATGTGTACGCAAGACGAGAGAGATAATACAAAATAAAATAAAAATACCGGTACATACTTAGAATATACATATTCTATCAAATATACTGTATAATGCACAATCTATAACCAGTGAATAATGGGTATACATACATCTATTGGACTGTGTACAGAGTCTATCAACAGTGGATGTGAGACTGATAAATGCACAGTGTCAACTGGCTTTCCAATGGTGGTTGTCTGGATAATATATTGTCGCTGCCGGGTGGAAACCTTGTACAGTACATAAGTAAATATAAGTAAATAAATCTAATCAATCAATCTATCAACAAGGAAATGCTTATAGCATCTTTAACCTTTACAGGTACTGTATCTGTCATGGTTCTGTAGTGTACATTAGCTACATTTGTACATTTATCCATGTATAAATCTTCCAGAATGACGCATCGGTAATCCAAGAAGAGAACACAACTTCTGGGGTTCATGGTTTTGCCTGATGGCAACTGGCACAAAGGACTGTCTTTGTCTTTTGTTTACAGTTTCTGCTTGACTCTTTTTTAAGTTAAGCAGAGATACTGACATAATTATTAGTTAACCAATGTATACAATCAAAACTAAAAAGAGTAGCACGTGTTTTAAACGCCAGCATCCATATTCTGGGGCGGACATTAGCCAAAAATAGCAGATCCACAAGCTCACAACTTGCCTCGTTGACGTGATAAGATAGCCTATTTTTGGCAAAAAGATTTGGTGTCGAAGGAAAACAGCGGTCCAAGTAAAGTACAGGTCTGTTTTACTAAAGAATGTGGGTTTAAGTGGTTCATTTTTACCTGGTCTGGGTGACAGGCTTGTTGTTGATGGTGCTCCATCCTTGTGTGCCTGCTTCGCTGTAATAGAGGTAGTAGCCAAGGACGTGGTCTTTGTGTTTGGGTTCCTGCCACTTGAGCAGCACCGAGGTGTCCGTATCTATGATAGCCACCACAGAGTGGGGAGCAGGTGGTACCACTGATGGAAAAGAGGTGGAAAACCCCCACGTGAAATTAGTTTGTGCCCTAAGAAGTTTTGAACACAAATATTTACACAGTATCAGTATCAGAGTCAGTATACACCAGTAACACAGTAAAGGACAGAAAGATATAGAGAAAGAACTAAGAAGAAAGAAATAAGTTTGCACTCTATACTGAATGCTTTCTAGGGTTGGAGAGGCCAGTCCATAAACACACTACTCTTCTTAACTTTGGATGCAAATTATTTTTCTTTTACTTGCAAAAGTGCAAAAAGTGAAATGGTGAAATAAAGTGGATGGTCCTCACTCCTCAGTCCTCAGACCATCGTCAACACACACAGAGGAAGACTTTTGCTTCCAAATTCTTCAGTGTTGGAGAACTGGTTGGGAAATGTTTTGAGTCTGAACAAGAACGTTGGACCGTTTTCTGAATGTTTGAAATGTATAGTGGGCAAAAAGAAAATTCTAGCCGGACACAGATTTCTTTATAAATCATATTCATATCATTGCAGATGTTTATTTAATTTCAGGCTATAGGTCGATTTTTAAGAATAACATTTAGTCTCTTTGAGCTACCATAGTAGGACACAACTGGCTTCTGATACTGTGTACAGTTGCACAGAAAACAAACTACTATACTATTCTTCTAATATACTATTCTTTCAGAGTCACAACATGTTAAAAACACTGCATGTTGACAATGATATGTACATAATGTTACCGAATGGAGATTAAATCTCTCTCTCTCTCTCTCTCTCTCTCTCTCTCTCTCTCTCTCTCTCTCTCTCTCTCTCTCACCCTGTGGCTCTCCCAGGGAGATGGGTGCGCTGGGATCGGAAGGGTCACTAACGCCATACTTGTTGATGGCACGAATCCTGAAGCAGTATTGCTTGCCTTTTTCCAGGTCAAGCACAGGGAACCTGGGGGAGTTCACTACCATCTCCATACTGGCCAGCTTCCAACTGTTCTTCCCTGCCAGGGACTGATTGGTAGGCACACAACATCAGTGTTATTTTAAAGGCCACATACATTATTTATAATACATTATTTAACCATGCGCTGAAACCCTGTACTGCATACTTTGTTGTATATGTCAAATAGCAAGAATAAACCACTATACACACTTGCAGAGCTTTGAGATCTACTGTTTTCTCAGAATGTTTGCCTATTATTATGTCTGTGTTGTCAATCATGCAATTAGTGTTGGAGAATATATAATTGCTAGAAATCCACACCGAATGACAGAGTGGGAGACAATCGGAGAGAGTGTCAGAGACAAGACAGCAAATCAAAGAAGACAAAAGGGTGCAGACAATCATGCGAACACACAGACAGACAGACAGAAAGGCAACAATCAGCATGATCCATCATGCCGATTGTAATCTTGGCAAATTATCCAAAATGCACACCAACTGTATGCTATCACTTCACCATTATTCATCTAGGCCAGCGGTTCCCAAACTATTGTCTCATTATATCCCTCTCTTTAGCTACCGGTATACTATTTTTGAGGACTTGAAGGGGAGATCAGTGATTATACAATGCCTTTTCAACGGCAAGAGATGGATATTGACATTTTTCATTTTATGGGTAGAAGTGAAGCCATATAGAATTCAATAATTTTAGACGCAACTTATCAAAGTCCAATAAAAAACAATTTCCTGCACCTGTTTGCTTTCTTTCCTTCTCATTATTGCCATGATATTGGAAAACGGAGATGCTCTGCTGTAGATGTGAAAGGAACACTCCCAGTTTGTTTGAAGAAAACCGTTTCCAATTTCAATATAAAAATAAATAAAAATAAAAATAATATTAATTAAACAAATGTAATTTGCACACCTGTTTCTTACACCATTGTGCTGTCACTGTTTTGTCTCATGGCTCATAAACAGTCAAATCCCTTCCAGGTAGTTTTTAATCACCCATGCAAGTGAACTAAAAAAAAGTTCACAAGCAAGCAAATGAAACACCTGACGTGGAGGTACGTGGCAGTAAAGAGAAACTTCACCGTCTGCTCGCCTTTAATGAATCTACAAATTTCCACCTAAAAGTTTATTTTGTTCTTCCACTGTTATGTCTTTAATTAGCACAGTTGCCAGTAGCTGTTAATTTGGCCCACATTCTGTCAGCAGACTGCACAAAATAAACTGCGAGGAGGTTTAGAGAGTCATTGGGGAACCGACCATGCAGACGCGTAGATGGATGGGCTCAATGTAATATATTATTATTATTATTATTATTATTATTATTATTATTAATGGATATTACATCTAGGCCTATATATATTAACCAAACATCCAGACCGGCAGACCCACAGGAATGCGGTCAGGGAGCCAGCTTGGTTACGGCGTGCCTTCCCACGTCCGAAACGGTGGAGAAATGCCTGAGTTACTGTATGGGGTTCCCCGGGTGGGGGGTCCCTGGGGACAGGGGGGGTCCCCAGAACATCCAGACCCCCAGAAACACGGCCAGGGAGCCAGCCCGCTTTCGGCGTGCTGCCCCGTGTCCAAAACAGAAATGACGGAGTTAGGGTACTTTAGGAGTTCCTGGGGGGTCCCCGGGATGTCCAGAGTTCTAGACTGCCAGGAACACGCCCAGGGGCCGGCTGGGTTGGGGTGTGCCGGCCCGTGTCTTAAACTGTCGATAAATTACCAAGTTGCAGTGTCGTATGTTTTGGTACTCGGACACGGAGACATACATGGAGACATACTGTACATACATACATACATACATACACACATTGCTACGTAATGGAGCGGTTAGGTTAGGGGCAAGGCCAAGTGGCCTTGCCCCTAAAAGGATGAAATTCCAGGCCTGCATATACAATATAGAATAATATATACTAGGTAGCAGCATGGTTTAGCACCCATTTAAGCGTCTCAAATATTGATGCTTGTGTTTGCGTGTGTGGGAGTAAAAGACCGACCCGTTCCACGTAGAAGGTTAGCGGCTCCCTTCCTCTGGGTTCAGGCTCGGCCCAGCGCAGCACCACGTAGGTGTTGCTCACCTCGCAGGCGTGCACACCCGTGGGCGGGAGGGGAGCTTTTATCTGTCCTGGAGGCAAAACAAAAAGGAAGTAAAAGGAGAGGAGAAGATAAGATCACGTTAGCTTCTTCTTATTGATTTTTTTTTAATGCAGAAGGTGATGGATGACACCAAAAGAGAAACTTTCTTTTTCATTTCTTCTAATGGAGGTTGGAGATGGAGATCATATGCCTACACTGAGAAGCGTTATATATGTCACATAGAAGACAGTAAAGGAAATGAAACGGCTTGGTTCACCACAGTCTGGGATTAAAAAAAGAAGAAAAATAATCAATTTAAAAAAAGATAGTATTCTGTTTTTTTTATCACATGCTGTCATTCTTGTAGACTCAGGTTGTCTGTTTTCCTGTCATTCCAGTCCATCTGTCTGTCAGTCTGTCTAACCGTTAATGCCTGCATTTTCTTGATTCTCTCCGTCTGTTCTTCCATGTGTCTATCGGCCCGAAAAGAGTCAGCAGATGAACATGACGTGGATCAAAGCAGCGACAAGACCAAAGACAACGCAGTGAAAGATGTTGATCAGACGGAATCAGATGGTGGCACTGTGTGTGTGTGTGTGTGTGTGTGTGTGTGTGTGTGTGTGTGTGTGTGTGTGTGTGTGTGTGTGTGTGTGTGTGTGTGTGTGTGTGTGTTCATGTGTGTGCTGCAATAAATTTTCCTTTTTTCTTCCATTGGTGGCCTTCTCTGTCAAACCAATTGAACAACAGAGGACACAGAGATGCACACACACCCTTGAGATCAAACGCCATGACTGATTGATATAGATGGTTACCCTCACACACATGTGCGCACGCACGCACGCATGCACGTAAACAAACACGCACACACGCACTCATGCACATGTGTCCATCTACAAGAGAGCGGTCATGTCTGGTTGTGTGTGTGCGTGCGTGTGTGTGTGGTGATGCGTGCGTGCGTGCGTGCGTGCGTGCGTGCGTGCATGTGTGTGTGTGTGTGTGTGCGTGCGTATGTTTCCAGTGGTAATCTCACCCCTTTCTGTATTGGAACAGATATGTCATACTGTGGAATTGTAGATTGGCCACATTCATGCGTGCGTTCAGATATAAATGCAATGGGCGCACTGCGCAATACATTATACGTGAGTGTGCTCCCGGTGCACATATCCGAACGCACCCTAAGGCCCATATACCACACCGCTGCAACTCCTCCAACATGCCATTGGGAATAATGGATGCAAGGAGTCACAAGGAGTTGCATTGCGACCTGTGGTTATAGGGCTTCAGTCAGAGATCCACATGAAAGCCACACCATTATTAGACCCATGTCTTGTTCACTTAAGACATGCCCAGAATATCATGCGGCCATTAGATTACATATATCCATTTACCAGGAAGCCAATGAGGACCATCCATTCTATCCTGCTCTGCAAATGGAACATAATGTGCAGGGCCTCAGCTGTGCAATTACCACAACTAGCTAGAACATAACACAAAGATGCATTAAGCCGTGCACCTGAGGTAAGATAAAAGGCAAGGAGCATACGCACGGTACACAGCAGCATGTGACATATAGTTGCACAGCAACTAAGTGTTCAAAGATATGTCATGTAGTTATATATTATAATCTGTATATTTGTGTCCTTTACCATGAATCGCATTCTCACCTTCCAGCTGGTCTTTTGTGATTGTGATCTCTCTCCCCCTGTCCACCTTGACCACTGAGAGATAGAGAGAGATAGAGAGAGAGAGAGAGGTGGGGGGGGGGGGGGAAAGGGGAAAAAAAAGAAAAAAAAAAAAA
>OOFJ01117731.1:0-16292 GCA_900323375.1 Benthosema glaciale
GCGTGCGTGCAGTGTTGCTCAGGATATTACAGAGGTAGGTTATGTGTGCTGAATAGCCTTGAGGCCAGAGTAGCTGTACTTTGTCTCTCTCTAATTAGGCTTCCTTTCTACTTTCTATTGACAGGATAGGAGGTGGAAGTGGAAATGTAACATGTACTACTAAAGTGCTTTACAGAGTCGAACATAATCAACGCAGAACTGCATAAGCACCGGAGGGTGAGGGACATTTCTCTCCCTTGCGTAGTTTATGTTACGTCAGTTTACGACAGGGAAAGCCTGTGACAAAGGACAGAGTCATTTGAATGCTCAGTTATTATCATTGGACATTTAGCTGACTTTCTTATGAATAGAGCATAATAATCAGGGGTAAAAGCACTTTCTGCCTTGTATTGTTACTTTAACTGTTAAAGTAACAAATATTCAGAGGCTGAAAGTAACTAAGTTACAAGTACTGTCGTTACTGTGATTGATTAGCTACATTCTAAAATCACTAAATAAGCAATGCACTGTACGACTCCTCCTAAGGCAGGAATTATACAGCTTACAATTTGGCTACAGCATGCTGTTATTGTACATTCAGGATGATATTCCATTTAATAATAAAGAATTAATCTAGTATCTCTCAAGACAGATTTAGAGCTACGCAGGTGATTCAAAGGGGAAGAAAATCCTCTTTTTTGCCAATGGGTTCTCAGATTTATGAAGAATTTACAGTACTTAAGTTGCATATAATACTTGCACACACAGTTGTGGGCACTGGGCACTGCCATATGGAGGCTCCCCCCAGAGTTAGCCTGTGTGAGGTCATATGAACAGAAGGATCCAGTCACAGAAAGATATATTTATTTATTTGCTTTACAAACCAGTATAACAGTTATATTTGGTAAGCTATATCAGGCAATACTGAAGAAATGTCACCATAACACTGCCCTCTAGCGTTTAGTAATGGTGTGCACAGGTTACAATGACAGAATATTTTGATTCTCAAATTTATGTCGTGACTTTAAGTTGAGTACGTTTAAATTGCATAGATCTCTTCAATATTAAACACTAGTACGAACCACACTGACTTTAAAATGGAATGAATAAACAGCCATATGTACATTGTTAATCATGAATCGTAGCAAATACATCTTAATAATACATGCAAAACAATAAGGTCTTCCAAAAACAGTCGGTGCTTTGTGACTCCACTCAAAGTTTGTTGAATTTCCTTCTTTTTTCCCCACAATGAATAGGAAATAACAATTTAATTATTTTCAAGGAAACTCCATCACCCTCCGTCTCTCATTCTCAAGCGTCTTTATACGATTCATCCATTTACTGACTTCGTTCCGCAACTGATCTCTCTCTCTGGTCAAGGCATTGAAGCGCTCCACCAACTGGTTCTTATCTGCATCTGCTGTGAGGTTCCGGATACATTCATCATAGTGGGTCTCCAGCCGTTCATAACTAGCCTGAAACTGGTTCATCTGATCTGCACCTGCTGTCAGGTTCCTGCGACAGTCATCATACTTGGTCTGCAACATGTCATAACCTTGCTGTAAACGCTTCTTCTGCTTCCTTAGATGGGTCAGTTGGTTTCTCTCTTCTTGAGCCACATCTGGGGTGTCATCAGTGGGCATCACAATGTTGTGTGATACCTGGTGGTCATACTCTCCACAAGACTCATCTGCAGGAAATTGAGATATGAAGGTTCCTCATTTTTATTCAGTGTTTAATGTACTGGTAGTTAAACTTAATCTTGACCTTGCAGATCGATTACTCTGCATTGTTTTTCTCCTGCATTTGAAAAGTGAGCTCAAACCACTGATCATGAGAAGTTAAAGCCACATTGTGCAATATGCAATAGCTCTACTGTAGGCTATGTGTCAATGTCATTATTTTCAGGCCAACTATCGCACAAAACCTTTTGCGAAGGAACATACGTATAATAAAATATTTAAAATATTTTGTTATTAAATTGTGCAAAAGGACATGGCATTCTCAGTATGTCCTGGAGATGCTTGGGCGTAACAGGTGTGCATTATATTATGTGCTTGCATTATTGTTTAATTAATTAATACTCACAGTAAAACACCCGTAAAGAAATGTTGAGAGTGGCTTGAAGGATGCACAGTAAGCCAAAGCTGATGGCAACCACTCTGTAGACTTTTGATTCTGGTAGAAACACACACACACACACACACACACAACCACAAAGAGGAAGCATTGTTTTTTTTAAGAAAGCATGTAAGAATGAAACACATTTCATTTTAACATTTGTCTAATATGGGTCTAAAAGAAGTGCTGTCTCACAAATGAATCAATTAATTAATTAAAATAAATGAATCTTTAATCTAGCAGAGATTGGAGTATTGGAAAGAAATCACTGCATTCTGCACACATTCTGCATTGAATTAGTCAATATCACAACTTTGTAATTTCATACGCCTAGTAAACCATAGTAAACATTGTGTCCATTAATGAGCAGTCTTACCTGTATCATATCTCTTTTTCACCCCCTCCCCCTTTCTCTCATCTTCTAAATCCTGACAATTGACATAATCTGCCATCTCTATGTCCCCCATGACAGCACCGTGGATCCAAATGTGAAACAGCACACTTTGTTCCCTTTTAACACTGGCACTGGTCATTTATTTCACCAGATGTGTGCGCGCATGCGTTGGTGTGTGAATTTGGAAATCACCCACAAAAAAGAAGAAGTTTTAAAAATCACATACTATCCACATAAGTGGTTCTTGTTGAGTTACAATTTCCCAACAAATGTTCTGTCTCCCCCTCCCCCTCTCTCATTTCTATGCCATTACACAGGGTGGTAAACACACAGTACAATACAATGTCAGTACAGCTTAACACTGCAAGTGCAAGTGTGTATCAAAGTAATTTAAAATGCATTCACCCATAATCTGAACATAATCAGACAATGGAACATTACTTCAGAACTGTACATAGGTCGACATCCACCACCAACACACACAACCACATGTACAGAATGAGTCCTCCCCCTCTTTTGGCTGCTCTGAGCATATTCCGTTTCTACTTTGTTGCAGCAAAATAAGCATGCGATTGCCATGTGTGATTGTACCTCTGACTTGTCTCTGCCACATTCAGTTCTACCGTCTACAGCCCTTTCATTAACTTGTGTGTGAGTGAGTGATGATTTGGCTTGCTGGATTCAAAGTACTGTTGGTGGTGACACTCTTACAATTTGCATCAGCACTCAATGACACAGGTACAGTAACAGTAGGTTTTATTCACCATGGTACAGATATATCACAATGCTTGTTTTTTCCCCCCAGTTTTGAGTTCTCTCTCTGTACACAAATTATTAATTCAGTTGGGGTATCTTTTTTTTATGTTCATATAACCCTGTGCTTTTTGAATTGTGTACCAGTATGTTGTATGCAAATACCTTTTTGGTAACACTTCACAATGGTACAGCCTCACCCTACTCTAGTGTATTAATCAGTATGTCTATAGTTAATATTTGGTCATTACACATCTTTACCAAAATGTTCTCAAATCCCAATTTAATCGATACTTTTATTAATAGGCCCTATAATTGACTGAGTGATTATTTTAAATCCTAAAGCCTGGTTTAAATCTCTGAAAAGATCACAATTTGACTGGATGTGCGTGCCCTGTCACTTTGTGGCACATTTTTCATAGACAAAATACATCATGAGCAGAACTACGAGAAATGTTGTTTGTGCGTTTATTTTGATATTTTAAGAAAAGTAGTATAGGTTTGTAAAGTATTTAATTTTGTTTCTACAAATTTGAAATGCACAAAATGTACAAATACGTTTTTTGCCTGTTCTCTCTCCTCCAGGTAATTTAAATCTCACATACCCAAGGCGGACAATCACTCAAGATGCAGGCACATCGGCTACACTCACCTGCAAGGCATGGTACAACTTCAGGCTATGTGGTCTCGTTGAGGTGGCATGGTATCAACTCCCCGGTACCAAGTTGACCAATGTCAGCAGGTACATTACCACTGTTAATGAGACAGTGAGAGAGGGTGATATCAGACTGCGACAGGTGGTGACAGAGATTGTGCGGCTGACCCTGAATGACACAGGGAGGTTTCAGTGCAACGCTGAATGTGAGAATGGCGAATCAGCAAAGGGGCAATTTGTCTGGATCGATGTGGAATAAGGTACCTATCTGTGGATCAGGTTATATAATATATATAATGTTTGTTAACGTCTCATTTGGAATGATGTTTGTTACATTGACTTCCTCCTTGTTAGTTCCTGTGATCTTGTTCAGTTTCCCTTTCTTGGTTGTCACTTAATTCATACTGGTATCTTTTTTTGATTCCATCAATTCCAGGTCCATTGTGGTTGCACAATTTCTTCAATTCAATTTAATGATCATAGTTACCAATACATGTATGATTTACAACATGTCCTTTGGTTACTTGACTAGTTACATTTATCAGCAAATATAAATTCTCTTCTCTTGCCTGTCAAGGTCAAAACCATCCAACAGCTGGAGTTCCTGTCTGACAGCTTTGATGCAAGAGCCAGACAGGTACCCAGAGCTTCTCTCCTCTTCTGGATTTGTTTGAGCTACACCTGGGATTGTGCGATAAGTGGCTTAAAATAATATACAGGAACTTCTTGTCATCATGAAGAACATCTGCCATGATACTATGAATCACCTGACAAAATACTCTACACCTTATGAGTCCATTTAGTTATCCCAAGGTCTGCCTGTCAAATAGTGAGAAAGTTGTTCAAATATGGCTAATCAATGTAAAACCTAATATTTACTTAATAAATATATTTCTTACGTATTACAAACTATTCAATTCCAAGCAGCTCGTATGAGTAAGAGATAAGAGATAACATTACATATTATTTTGGATCAAAATTCATCGTTGCAACACTTTTCCTCTCAGTGGTTTTGTAGTGGGCCGTGTTGCTTCTTGACAGGAATCCACATATGTTGTACTCACAGTAGCAGGATGTTTGTTTGATTTACATGGCAGGTTTAGCAATCTGATGTTTTTTGCTATTCAAATAAAGTTTTATTATTATTATTGTGTCATAGTTGTGTTCCAACTTCCAACCACTGCTTAATTGGAAAAGATAACTGTACAAAGGCCATATTCTGATTTATACACTTGCTTAATGATGCCAAAATGGAAACTTCACCACTCTTACAGAAAAGGATGTCACCTTGGGTAATGTTGTCATTTCCTCTTAACGACCTTACCGCCGCTTGTTTGTTCACTTTAAGGCAGGAAACCAAAGTGTTGCAGCTGCAAGCAGGCCCTGTTCTGTTGAAATCACATGTGTGGGCCATACCATGTGGCTGGCCATACTGTATTACTCTGGAACCTGCATCTACACATTTTATACTGGCTTTTATCAAACTTTATTTTCCTGTGCAGCATATAAAACAATACTATAGCATTATTAAAAAATCATTGTGAGTTTGTATTTCTTTCTTTTGACTTCTACTGGACTACTGTTCATTGTCTCCCCCAGTTCGAAGGCGTGGCAGACTAGGTTTAGCACTATGTCCGGCCATTCGCCCCGGTCTGTTCATCCGTGTGTCCATCTGTCTGGCTGCGAGCAGTTAATCACCGGTACCTTTGGCCCGATCAGCGATCGCTGTGAAACTGTGCACACACATTCCCTGAGCTCCCGAGCAGAAGCTCTGAAGGGCACGGTCACAAGGTGAAATCCACATCTTGTCGTGCTGAATGAAAGAACGGCACGATCTGACACACGCAAAAATAGTTTCGCTGGTTTCTAGTCTGTTTAAATGAAAGTGGTTGCTGGTCACAGTCACACATGGGTCAATGATCAACAAGTGAGGTCAATCACAGATGCTTCTTTGCTATGTGGAGTCCTGTTCAAAGTTCACCAAGTTTGAACTCCACACAACATAGGAAGCATGCCCATTTACTTACATAGAAACAAAAAGGGGGGCAAATATTCCGTTTGCATGAGTGATGCTGCTCTTCCATTAAACCATGTCATTTTCAGTGTGGAGCATCTAAAAGTATATATGTTTATCAAGGGTTATGTATAGGAACATCAAGAGCTCTGTGATTGCCCAGGCTTGGTGAATTTGCTTTGGAGGAATACTCTGGGGACGCATAAGCCCTCCTTTTTGTTGATGGTTTCTCTGAGGACATAGTCATTGACCACACAGTTGAAACCTGCCGCCTCAAACAACTCAGCCAGGAGCTCTGGAAAAAGAAATGTGGTCACAAGATTTTACAAATCAAAAATCAGAGTAGCAGCAAAACTAAACCTTTAATTTGAAGTATGTTTTGTTCCTCCACATATTTTCTGAACAGATTATGAACAGAAAATGTAAACATGTTAACACAATACTAACCTTTAGAGAAGAAGTAGGATCTAGTACCGTCCTGTCGGACATAGAAGTTGTCACCCAGCTTGCTGGCAGCTTTAAAGCGAAGCATGGCATGATCATTAAGGCCATAGTCTCTGAACAGGACAATACCTCCTGGCTTTACCACCTGGGGACACACAAACAGGGTTACTATAATAAATGGGTGTTAGGAAAATATTTTGGGAACACATATTAAGTGTACACATATTGTGTAAGCAACTTCTGTTAAAACTTTGTACAATAGAGCATCGCAGTCCAGCCCCCTTTCATGACGACCCCCGTTCCAGAAGTGAAATCCCCATTAATTTTCCTTTTCAAAAAGTATTTATTAAAAGACTTACGCCGCAGATAAAAAGCCAACTCGCATTGTGACAAATCATGACAATAAACACAATGTTTTGGGCCAATCAAATAATTTTTAAGAAGAAAAACGAAACAAAAAGTGTTGTATCCTGCCGTTTTTTCTTCTTACTAATGATTTGATCGGCCCAAAATATTGTGTTTGTTGTCATGATTTGTCACAACGCGATTTGGCTTTGTCCACGGCGTAATCATGTTTATATAAATAATTTTAGAAATGTCTGAGAAAAATGGCGGGACTGCGATACTCTATAGGAAACTGATGAACTAACTCTGCCAGCCAAGTGGGGTTGCTTACCCAGGGCCCGCAAACTTACAGTCATAGTCAATTGGAACGGGATCTACAAAACCTGCGATAATGTGTACCGATTTGTGATTTGTGAGCGTTAAAAAACAACAAAAAAACAAACAAAAAAAACCTTTGGAAGTCAATCTTAGCCAATCAGGAAGGAAAATTAAACGTCTGACAAATCCGTCTTGATCACATGAATATAGAGATACTGTGTACCGTTTTGTGTGATGTGAAAAAAGCCAAAAGTTAGATGGAATGCATGGAATAACCCGCCAGGTAATAAGAAGCGGCCTGGCTCACTCCTCATACATTGAAGGAAGTATGAGCACCATTCATCATCCAGGATTACAGTTTAGGCAACTGTCTGGCACCGGGTGAAAAATGGGTTACAAAATGATGGGATAAAAAATATATATATAGCTTTCTACTAGTTTACCTTGCAGATGTTCTCCAAAGCCTGCCTCATCTTGTCAGGGTGGATGGCTGACAGGACAAAGATAAGTGTAACCACATCCACACTGGCCTCTGGCACATTGTCCCTCAAATCATTGTGGGTCAGGTCACACTGGAAGGCACAACACCTCTCAGGGCAGTACAATGGATTTTGCTGTCAAGAAGAGTTTGTTTTTATTTATTTATTTCCCATGGGAAAGGACTTTCTGCTGACATGTTGATACTTACTAATTCAGCCTTTGATTACAACAAACCTTTCCAGATAAAATACATTGGGGGTCCTTAATTGGGACAAAAATTTGAGAACACCTCAATGTGAATTATTAAGAAAGGGGACTACATCATACTCGACTCGATAGATTGCTGTGATTATGTGACGATCCATGGGTTGACAGTAACGGTTAACTGACTGCCTGTAGGAAGTAAATACAAGGTTCGGGCAGGTGAAGTTTGCTTTCAAGTTGTCTGACGGGGGAGTGAGGAAGCAACTGTCTTTAGTTCGCTATAAACACAAGATGTCTGTGGAATTTAAAATAAGTCATATTGTATAGCGGGCGGCGGCCATTGCATATCCATATGGCACAGCCCTAGATTTATCAAATAAAAAATCCCCTAGTGGTCTGCTACATTTACTTTTTGGGCTTTCTGTACTTGCCTGACAGGCAAGTGCCTCTGAGGGCTTTGTGTCAACACCTGTGTGATGGCCTTACCTTGACAAAGTCCACAGCTCGTGGTGAGAAGTCACAGGCGTAAACAAATATATTGAGGTCCTCTTCCAGGAGGGGGAATATACAGTTTCCTACCCCACAGCCTGCTTCCAGCAACACCAGCCGCTGGGACTCAAACTGGAAACCAAGAGAAGAGAGAGAACAAATGAATTAACAAAGGAAACAAAAGGAAAGGATCATGGTGGATCGGAGTCTTCCGTGTTAAAGCCTTATTTTCTGTGAGAGAAGTTTCAATGAGTTTTGTTTATTTAACCCGTTTCTAACCTCTTTCCATTTTTTTCTTTTCACGTTCTCTCTCTCGTATGCTCTGTGTACCTCTATCTCTTTCGTTCTCCTGGAATACAACATTGGCCTAGGATCAACTATCATCTATGGTAGTCTACCTATGTAGTCTAGTAAGTCCACTCTAGTCACCTGTCGACAGGCCTTGAGCTCTTCAAACTCCCTGGTGGTCCAGTGCCTGTCCTTGAAGAAATTCGTTGTGTTTCTCTTATAGAACAAATCCCAGTTTTTCTGTGCGTCTTTCTCTAGCTTCAGCTGTTTGAAGTCACACACGAGACTTCTGTCACTTGTTGAGACTTTCTCCGGCTCTTCTTGGATGCTGTTGGTTTGTCCCGAGCGGCTCTGTTGGTCATTCGGTTCTTCAGGAACTGCATCGATGCGGGAGTCCAGTAGTTCATTAATCTGAAATGCCATGCTGAAACCTTGCTACGAGGGTTCGGGTTTACTGGAGTGAAAATTACTCACATACTTAATAAAGTAAAACATTAAAAGGGTTATCGTTTATTTTTCCAGCTAAACGTGCACAGTGAAGACATCTTGTCCGTCACTTATATCATTCGGTCCGTACGAGACGCTAATAGTGGTTCCGTAGGACCAGTGACCATTTTTACGGAGCGCTCACTATGGTTTTACATCGCCGGGCTACTAATGTTTTGCTTTCCTTTGTAACAGTTTGGGAACACATATTCATTGGACCAAATATTAATAAATCATAAATCATGATTATGTGACCATATATTTTGTGTAAAGTTATATGAAATAAATTGACAGTCGATGTTGGTTCCTTGATGTTGGTACCACCCGGTGTTATTTCACGACTGGAACACAACAGGAAGAGGAGTGGCCATGTGAAGAAGAGTGCATTGTTTTGCTAAAGGTTAGCCAGAAGGCTAACTTTTAACTGCAGTTGTCTTTTTATTCAATTTGTCACTACTTTATCTCGGCATAGTTAGTTTATTCCGGAAAAATCCGATACATGTGAATGTTATACATATTAACGACGCAATGAATGGAAGTACGAATCCGCTCTTGGACAAAGAAGAGCATGTTTTGAAACTCGGAGAGAGCTTTGAGAAGAGGCCAAAATCGTCATTTCACACAATCAGATGTGAGTGCAAAAAAAGGCATCAGTATGCCAGTGTAATACATACAGCCACCGTAAGGATCTCTATCCACTATAAACTGAGCTGCTACTTTAAACTCTTGAGTCTTTTTTTGTATACTACTATTTAAAACGTTTTGAGCTGCTATATTTGTCCCAAACTGAATACAATATATTGCTGCTATTCATTGTATATAATACACCTTCTCTTTTTTTATTTTACACTTGTTTTGCCAATGTAAACGTCTGTTTTCTCATGCCAATAAAGATAATTTGAATTGAATTTTATTGACATACCGAACAGGTGTTACCGTTTATCTTATGGTGTTATACAACACAGCCAGTTATCTCTTGTTAATTCACTTAACTGGGGGTTGAGACACTTACCCACCAATGGTCTGTTGACTTGTTAATCTCTGTTGCTGAGACTCAGCAGTGGACTGGTAGAGGTTCTCCATTAGGGAAAACCTGCATGTAGTGGGACTGTATTCTTTAGATAGGTTTCTGGGTGGGACTTCCAAAATGATTATGCTTATACCAAAAACACTTGTCTTTATTGTGCGCTGCTCTATATAAGGCAATGTGACGTCACAGTGTCATGCGTGACAACAATCCCCCCAAGTTATTATTATTATTTTTTTACAACTTTTTTAACAACTTAAAGAAGCTTATGTTTGGCCAATTCAGAGGCAAATTAAATTAGACCCTAGTTTGTTAACATTCATGCGCCAGTGTTGCCAAAACTTCAGTTACCACATTATGATCCAATAAATCATGTATACGTATCTATGCACTGTATATAAGTAGCCTATGTGTGAAAACCCTAGAATGATATTGTAATATCACAGCCATTCTAGGGATAATGTGAAAAGTATATGTATTTATGTGTGTGTGTGTGTGTGTGTGTGTGTGTGTGTGTGTGTGTGTGTGTGTATATATATTTAAACAAAAAGTGGTTTTCCCATAAATGCTTAGTATGGTTTTGGGATATAATATTTTTCATCTATGACTTGTCATCATCTTGTGGCTTTCCTTTGCAGATGACTTCAAACCAGCATCTATTGACACAAGCTGTGAGGGAGAGTTGCAAGTTGGCAAGGGGGATGAAGTCACCATAACATTACCTCACATTCCAGTAAGAATGTCTACTTTTGTTTTCTAATCTACTATCCACTACTATGGATGATGTCTTTGGAGTTAAACAGTACAGGACATGTCTTTACACCTGGGAAATGTAACATGGCCTAGCCCTAACTAACATTAATGTCTAGTGTAGAGACAGAGACGTCTTGTCTATTTATACAAAAACATATATATTTACAATATACATACTGTCCTTTTTACAGGGTTCCACACCACCCATGACGGTATTCAAAGGGAACAAACGGCCATATCAGAAGGACTGTGTGCTTATTATTAACCATGACACCGGAGAGTTTATGCTGGAGAAGCTGAGCAGTAGCATCCAAGTCAAGAAGACCAGGTGAGAAATCAAAGGAAAACCAGGCCAAAGCTCGCATTCATAGTTTAGATTGTCTACTGACAAAGTTGTTGTTGTTGTTGTTGTTGTTGGGGTATTTGTCACTGTGCGTTTGCCCACACATGGGCAATTCATCCTGTGGTTATCTGATTCGATGCAGATGACTAAACCTTTTGGTTGTGAATGTGCTCTAACTCCATTAAACTCTTGTGAGGTTTAGATAAAAGTCGCCCTGCACAACTATAATGTAGAAGGAGTAAAGAGGTAACATCACATGGAAATGTAAGCTTATTCTAAAATACTTTGCGCTACTTGTATGTCACTCAAGATAAGTGCTTCCAACACAAAATTGGTATCCCGATTTTTGCTCTATATTCATTTATCTTAGCTGAAAATAGCAGATCTACAACACATTGTGATATTGTAGATCAATTAGCCCGAGAATATGATTCATGTGGTTAAATCTATTGTTACCACTGTATGGGCAGGACTAAGTTGTGTCTCGCCAACATTCTCACCCAAAAAGATTGTCCCTCTTATACACCTACGCTAGTATGCATGTGTGTGTGTGAGAGAGAGAGAGAGAGAGAGAGAGAGAGAGAGTGAGAGTGTGAGTGAGTGAGAGAGTGTGACTTCTGTATGCGTAATGTTACAGTTGGATATTTGTGCAAGCAACATATTTCTGTCATCAGAAATACATTGGAGGAAATGTAAAAGAAGCAGCTGTACAGATAGTCCATGGGCCCAGACCAGAAAGACTTCATACCTGTTTCCCCCTCTGCCAGTTCAGCACTTTACACAGATGTTGATTTGACTCTACCTCCGTTGCCAGTTCAAAGGTGCCATGAAAATGATTCTCCATCCTGTTCTCTTAAGCACAGAACAAATAAACCCAACAAAGGAATGATGGCACAACATTCCTTGAACGGGCTATGTATAAAAGGGGCTTTAGTGTGCCAGTGTGGAAGCAGCTGAGAAACACGTCACCAGAGGATTCAATATGCATATTTCTGTGTCACAGGGCAGAGGGCAGCAGTAAGATCCAGGCCAGGATCGAACAGCAGTCGGTGCGATCTAACAATAACCAGCCTAGCTCTCAATTTCGAGCACCGACTAAGCCTGGTGCAGGAGTCAAGACCTCTCCCTCCCCCTCCAAGGACAATCCCTCCCCAGAGCCACAGTTGGATGACATCAAAAGAGGTGAGGAGGAGGGCTGTTGCAGGCTTAACCTGCATTTTGACTTTCATCGTTTCATATCGTCACTGTCGTGCGGAAACCTCATTATGTCCAAAACCGTTACTTTCCAGGAAATGGAAAAATAACCGGTCTTGCACCAATAGACACACTTAACCACTTTCCCTTTCAAAATGTTTCAGAAATCGTGATCTTGTAGATATGCAATATTCTGTACTCTTGCGTGACACTCTTGTACGGCAAATGAGGGCATTGATATAAAAATCACACTTGTGTGAAGTTAGCGGTGCCTTATATCATGATCATGATGTATGATTAACGTCAACGTACATAAAACGTACTAAAACGTTTATATTATGGCATAAAATCAAGGAATAAATAATGGCATTGACTTGGATGGACATTACGTCATGGGGGCACACACAAAGCCACACGTTGGAGAAGTTAGTGCAGCTAAAAAAAAAAAACATGCTGAAATATGGATTGGAGATATGGAGGTTTCTGGCTGACAGCAGCAACTATATCTTTCTGGGGAGAGCACAGAGAATTTGTCTTGACATTTCAACTACCCCATCACTACCCCCGATTCTGTGCTGCCACCTACTGTCTGGTCTGCAGAGCTGCGTGCTGAGGTGGAGGTGATCGAGCAGATGAGCAGCAGTGGCAGCAGCAGCTCAGACTCGGCCAGTGGCTCTGGGAGCGGTGATGACAGCTCTAGCAGTGATGGCGAGCATAATGCCCCTCCACCTCATAGTCAGACCTCCCCCACCCGCCCCCCGATGGCCAACGGAGGGGCTGACAGGCAGCCGGGCAGCACTCAGCTCATGAACACACTCCGTAAGTACAGGAGACCTTCATGTACACTACACTCCCATATAAGCAGATAAATCTGGGGTACACACAGACACACAAAGCTGGTCATAGGAGGGGCTAGCGCCAAAAAGTATGTGCATTTCGGTCTGCAGGATTACTCTATGGAATGGTCTCAGGAAGAGATAAAACAAAGCCACAGTTTAAACATCAACATAGTACAGCAATGAGGAGGGAAATTGTTTGTGGGTTAATATAAAACTGTTTCTGTTTCTGCCATGAGCTGCAATTAGAAAGTTTGTCCGACCCATTATATCTGTTGCAGGAAACGATCTGCAGCTGAGCGAGTCGGGCAGCGACAGCGATGATGATTGAACCCTACCTCTCCTCTTCACCATATCTCCGCTGTCTTACTTCTGCGCAGTTCACCCTTTCCGTTGACATGGTAACTCACACCAGCTGTACATCTTGGTTTGACTTTTTAAGACATTTCTTTATATTTCCTAAAAGTTGGCCAATCCGAAGATTTAAAGAGTGTATTTTTATTAGCTGTATATTTTGTTTTACTTGTGAAAGAAAGAAAGAATAGGGGGAAAAAAAGAAGAAAACATTTTACATTTGTAAATTTGTGAGAGTGCGCATACTTATTTTATGTACTGCAGTTTTATTGACTTTTATCTTGTGATGTTTGTTTGCTGTTCGTCTCCGTGAGAGGGTAAGGAATTTAAAATATATTGCTCCTGCACCTGCACTCCCACAGTGTATACTATACCTGGTATACTATTTAACCACTTAAGCTGTATGACAGTTAGTGCAAATAGCTGATCTAAAGGTTCACATCACAACATGTCGCATCACAAATATGCGGTTAAATCACTTTTAATTGTCTTTGTCAAGTTTGTAATCACTTCATTGTGATTATAGAAATCACTGGTAGCAATTCATACGTATTACGTAGCCTCAAAAAGGCCCATAATGAAAACGTAGAATGCTGTTTATTGTATCACTGCCAGTCAACAGGCGTTGTGATTATTATTACATCCACTCTGTCTGGCATACTCCTGCAGACACCAACTGGTAAGTGGGAAACCTCCAAACAACTGTCTTCTAGGCACACCTCCTGAGTTGTTTTAAAATCATTATCATAATTGCGTTTGAATTAATTGAATTGAGACCATAACACCATGCTCATATCAGGGAATCTTTTAAAAAGCATGTGTGGTTAAAGTGGTATTACTATTAAACTGATGTCAACCTTTATGTTAAGTTAAGTCCCTTTCACCAAGACATATCTCAATATTTACTGACATTTTGTCGCATGTGGGCTCAATAGTGAAGAAAATAGAGTCCAATGACATTCATTGTTTTACCTGAGATGTTGGTGAGAGGAGGAGGATAGAGTTCTCTACCTAACAAACAAGAAATAACTAAGTGGAAAAGTGTTCAAAATCTCTTATAAAGGAAGGGAAATATGGAGGAGGAACAGGACATTACATAACATTTTAATTGTAACTTGTGTTTTTGTTTTCTGATGGATTTGGTAACGCACTTTAGCTTAGCTGTCATCACTTTTATCCTGTCCATGTGTCAATGGCATTAAAAGTACATTTGATCAGGAAGGGAGGGGGGCACTGAGGACGTACAAAATATTAACACTTTGTTCTTACTCAGCTATGAGCCATTCTGTCTATCTTTGTTTAGTCGTTTCACACCAAACTATATAAAAAATATTTCAGTAACAAATGCAATGTGAATTAGCTTATGTCCAAATGTATTTAACATGCTGAAATTTAAAGTTGAACTGTGGTGTTTTACACAGAAACTCATAATTTCACATGTGCAGAAGCAGTGTTTTGTTGAACCATAATGACAGTGATATTACTTTAAAAAAATGTATACGGCTGCCATGTTTACCTGTTGGCATGTTTAAGGCTACAAAGTTGACCACCACATTCAAGGCTAACGCTTGGCGAGGAAGCTTGCTCCAATTCATTTGATTGACGGCCAACATTCCTAAGTTGGCAAGCTAATATACCTGTAGTACCAGTCCAGAATGAAGAACGCGTCGATATGAAATCCTTTCTCCAGTGTAATCTTTATTGTGACTTTTCAAAACCCAACATTAACAGGCAAATTCCTTTTGATTTAGTTATTTTTCTTGCGTCACTATTTTTTCTGCTGACTTGGTTTTGGCAGCCTGAAATGCAGCAATGCAGCAGAATATATCAAGGTTTACATATCCAGTAAGATCCTGGGATATAGCACAAGCTCAATTAAGAGTGGTCTGCTCTTCAAATAGATGATATAGGAGTGAACTCTATGCACGTTATATGTAATACTCCAGATAATTTTTCTTTTTTTTTTGCATGTGTCATACGACAACTAAACCTTCTTTGGATATGGTTTGGAACTATGCCTACACCTGACCCCTCCGTGCACGTTGTGTGCATGTACCTCCTCATGTGCATGCTTGAGAACAACGTCACGTGTTGTTCTACGTTGCTCAGTAGCGCTACCTACTAGTGGCAACAGACTCTGCAATTCAACTTTGACCAATGAAGAACCAAAGCCCTGATGTTAAAAGCCATGCCTTCTGGTTCATAAAAAAATGTTAAAATTACTGTTTTTTTTTTGTTTTGTCTTTTTTTTCCAATCACACAATATATAACATAATCTAAAGTGTAAACTATAACATTTTTGAATGGGAAAATGTTTTTTTTTGAGAAAGAACAGAACAGAGCAGATCTACTGGATGGCAGTGCCAGTTGCAGGACCAACAATGGATAAGGCAGCATAAAAATAGTCTACACACTCACTGTAACTTTGTAACGCTCCCAGTCAAGGCTTTATTATAGATTCATGTTTTGACACACACATTCTGATGAAGACTCTGTTGAAACGTTAATCTATAATAAAGCCATGACTGGGAGCTTTACGAAGTTACAGTGTGCAGACTTCTATTTTTTAAATGTTGACCCGTGTGTGTGTGTGTTTTTTTCTTTTTCTTTTTTTTTTAACTTTATTTAAAGGTTTTTCATATGACACGTACACATACAAAATACCATACAAAACATACAGACATAGCCTATAAGCCTATATTATACCCCCCCCACCACCCCTTAGGCTCAAAAACAAGTTGAAGCTGAGGTGTAAGTAAAAGGGTAAAGACTAGAGATAGGTTAAAGGTTATTTTTTAACACATTTTCTAGA
>OOFJ01117732.1:0-14631 GCA_900323375.1 Benthosema glaciale
GCATGAAAATGTTTCAGAATCACTATTTATAACTTTATTATAAGTAAATTATATTTAGCTGGGGACCCCTGGGACCCCTCAAGGACCCCTGGGGCTAGTACCCTAGAAGTTAGTGGCAACATTAAGCCCCCCCCCAACACCCCTGTAGTCTATATAAACCTAACCCTAAATCACGCCCCTACTCACTTCAAAGAGGAGACCCAGCCAGAGAGACATCTATCCAAGAGCTTCACTTTCTTTCAACATGACGAGAAAACTAGGCCTACCAAACATAACCCTGGAGAGCAATTCCAAGGGTGCAAAAAGGGTAAGGGCCAGTTTCTGCTTTTGCTTTGTTTGAAAATATTTCACAATATATAATATTTTTGTTGTAAAAACGATTCAAAAATATTCCCAAAAAACAATTCAATATTTTTCGAAAATAGAAGATAGATGTCTTTTTTTCAAATAGCCAATGGTTTAAAGTGGTTAAATTGATTTTGATGCTATAAGAACTAAGTTGCTTGGGAAGCTCCTGAAAGCCCCTCAAGGACTGTCGATTGTCAAGCTAAAACTTGGATGAGGATACACAAAAACAGCCTACGGTTGGATTTCATGTGTCTCTCAATCCCCATGTGTTAGTTATTTTTTCACTTCATAAAATGTCTCCTTTTTCTGTTGTTCCCACACTATCTATTCATATTTATATGTCCAGAAATGTTGTAATGTATTTTGTATTTGACCCTAACCCTTCCACTGTAGTGCTTCTGTGTAATCACACTGATTGTGATTCAGTGGTTTGACATTGTATAGTTCACCATGCCTGTTTGCCTCCTGTAGGTGATCTTCAAGGTAAAGTTTGTTGTTTTTCCTGTAGCCTAAAATGCAAATGTAATGATTCACAGTAAGTAATTGAGTTAAATAGGATGAGAAAAAAAGTGTAAACTTATACTGTCATCATTTAACAGAAACAAAATATTCATATGAGGACAAACGTCTTGTCTGGTGGTGGTTGTAATTTCTCCTGTCTTGCCTGGTTCTCTTCTCAGATCTTAAAACCAGCTGTAGAGAAAAGGAGAAGGGACAGGATCAATCAGAGTCTGGGGGAGTTGAGAGGTTTATTGTTGAAGAACACTTGTGATGTGGTAAGTTGTCTGACTAGTAGTGTATCTACATGCCTCTAGAAGGGTATACGGAGAGCTCGCCGCTTTTCCAACTCGCCGCGATTTAGTGCATTTTAGTTTTACTTCTAAAACACCTTAAACATTTATTTTAATTGCATTGAATTGAGAGGTCGAGAGTATAGTTGTTTAGAGTTTACACTTGATTAAGTAAGAATGCGATATCAAGAGAGTAAATGTCAATTATTACATTTTACTCCTTCAAAAGATACACTGTTCCTAATGGACAAATCATTACTCACCTTTTTATCATTCAATTACTATACCATTTAATTGCACGAAATAATTTGCTCAATTTCGAAATGAACTATAACATATCTGGGTTTGACATACTTACTTTAATATAATATGTAATACATTACTAATAATTAAATAGTTTCTCTCGACTTTTCGCTGCGGCGACTTGGTAACACGGCGAGATGTCTGGTATTTTCTAGAAGTATTTCAAAGTTTTCAGTAACCTCATTGTGATGTAATGTGTGGGTCTCCTTCATCTCCACAGCGGTTGCAGAACCCCAAAATAGAAAAAGCAGAGATTCTGGACGTGACTGTGGATTATCTTCAAAAGTGGACAGAAAGGCGGAGTGGTCAGTTGCTTCAGTAACATCAAATAGGCCTACTTTGAGTGGATTATTTGTTTTCGGTGATTACGTTGTCCAGTGATCAGAGGGCTCAGAATCATATCACTGTCTTTGTATAAACTTACTTTGCCTTTTACTTGCACCATAGTACTTTTATAGTTTATACATGATATTCTTACTTTAACTTGTGTAAAAATGTATTTACTATATCTATGTTTTTCCTCCTCTTTCTATCAACAGATTGTGGCTGTGATAGCTCTGTTCAGATGAAGGATCAACATGTTCCCGTATTGAACTTTGCTCACTCTGCAGACGCCATGGCCTCTCCTTCTCTCTTCAGCGTCCAGAATGCAGGCTTCCAGCGCTGTGTGGCTCAGCTGGCATCCTACTCCAGCAAACTGTCACCTCCACACAGGACCAGACTCATCCAGGTATAGGGCTGCAACTATATTGTGCATCTTATTATTCTATTGATTACTTACTTATTGTAATCGAGAAGCGTTATTTTTTTTATATAAAAAAAATATATATATCATATTAGCAGATTATCGATGAGTCATTGTTTGAACTGTTCTACCGCTTCATAATACAGGAACTGAAAACATACATGGAAAGCCAGTGTTCGACAAACTCCAGAACGTCAGACCTCTGCAGCACGAGAACGAACGAGGAGCTGGAGACGACGGACGCAAGGCTGAGCGGCAGGACAGCAGCGTTGTCCGTGGAGAAGGTGGAGGACGTTTCCTCCAACTTCCCTTTCCTCCCCCATCATCATCCTCATCATCAACCCTCGCCCTATTACCACCACGACTACATCTCGCCTCCCGCCTCGCCGCTGGACGGATGCTATTGCTCCACGCCAGCATACGCCACGCCCACTCCCTTCCCCTGCCACTTCTCCTTCCCCCCCAGCCCGTCACCTCTGTCCCCCAATGCCTCCTCATGTTCCTCCACCACCTCCTCCTCCTCCCTGTTGCACTCACTAGACGTTCACACCGTCTCCGCTCCTGTCGGATTCTCACCCGTGCACTCTCCCCTCTGCTCCCAGACCCCCGCCTTCCATTTCCCCTCTCGGACCACCACCACCTTGAGACCCCTTGTGTCCTCCTCCTCCTCCTCCTCGCCCAGGGAGGAAGGCGTCCCAGCGAACTCTCACCCACGCATTTGGCAGCCATGGTCCTAGATCAATGGTTCTCAAACTTTTTTTATTTTTATTTCAAGGATTCCCAGTTTTCCCAGCATTATTAGGCCACGATCTGTGGCCTAATAATGCTGACAACCCCATAACCCAGACAGTGTAGAATGGAACCAAATGGACCCTGCAAGGGTGCATTTGGTTCTATCTGTACACTCCTTGAGTTAACAACCTGTAAGTGTCAATTTGGTACCATCTGTCTGAGTTACAGACCGTTTAAGTGTCCATTTGGTTCCATCTCTACACTCTCCGAATTACAGACCTGTAAGTGTCCATTTGGTCCCTAACAAACTAATTTATCTGGGGACTCACTGGAACACTACCACGGTCCCCTGCGGTCCCCGAACCCCACTTTGAGAACCACTGCTGAAGATTACCTCTCACTCTGAACTGCATAGACAAGAGAGACACCGTGTGGACATTAGATTTAATTGCAGGGTGAGGGCTATGGTTATTCCAAATCCTGTTCTGACCATGAATTATGTGGGCTACTGAGCATTTTAAAGGTCCATGCTGGTGATTACTTATTTTTTGTATCAATGATTTGTACATAGTGTATATAATATTAAAATATATTTTGTATCTTGGTTCATGAATAAAACACTTAAGTTTCAAGTCTCATTTCATTATTTAACTATGAATATGTCTTGTTTGAATTGAATATTTTATTGACAGAAAAAAAAAAAAGGGCATATGGTTAATAACATGACAAAGCCAAGGGCTTGTTTCCATTGTGGTCCGTAAACATTCAACACAACTGAACCAAACATGAAAAGAAACAAACAAACAAAAAAATCATGATAAAATAAAAACACACCCAGAAACCATATATTTGTTCTTAATTGTTAGGTCTTATAAACTTGATACTTTTGAAAAAGGAAGTCCTACTGGGTCAGGGAATTGGTTTAATGTTTTGTCATGGATAGGAACAGTATCAATCTGGGAACCCATCAGTAAAAAGAAAGAGGAGGTCCTTTGAATTTGCTCTGAATCTCTTGCGAGATTAGAACAGTACCCTCAATTGTCTCCAGTTATTCTTTAGGTATATTCAACATGTCCACTGTTGAAGAACAAAACATCCTTCTCATTAGTATGAAAATAAACACAACACGAGATATACAGCTAGATAGCTAGATGTGGCATGTGAATTGAGCCCCTTAATTGGGCTCCTGAGTATGAACAGTATCCTCCTAACCTCATGTTTGCCTGTAGTTTGTAGTTCTCAACCTGTTGGTTGGGACCCCCAGGGGTGTCGTCATGATGATTTGGGGGCGGGGTTCCCAGATGACAGTGAAAGTAACCATTTTAGGGCTGGTTTCCCTGTTAGGGCAAGTATGGGTAACTGGAGGCAGGGAGTGTCGCGATCCAGCCTCCAGAGAGGAGGCTGCCTCCAGTTACCCCCTTCTCTGTTAGGGCAACAACACTAATGAAAATCTTCTGACCAACAGAGGGCAGCAAAGCACAGCACAGTTGATTGGAGACAGCCCTCTCTCTATTTCTACCTGTCAGTTAGGCTTAAAAATAGAGCAGTGGTTCTCAAAGTATGGTCCAGGGATTCCCCAACCCACTTAAGCCCTGAGGCCAATGCGACGAATGCCTTCTAAATTAGTAGTCCTCACAGGCTCACACTTTCAAGCTATTTTTGAATAGCCTATGCAAAAAAAACTAAAATTACACAGATGCTTTACAAGTTTTAGCATTAAAATCAGTTTAACCACATTACTATTTGACAATAGCCGACCTACAAGCTCACAACCTCACAGTGTGGTGCCACACATTGAGAGTTTGTAGATCTGTTTGTCCTTGTATAGCTGCTCGTGCTCGGCAAAGCCAGACATGGTGAATTCTAACCCCTAGACTGTGCGGGGGTTCCCGTGGTTGGCAGGTACTTTACCACTGTCTCACAGTGCTTTTAAACGTTTACTGAAAGAAAATCTGTTGTGATAGTTGTAGCCCTAATCTGGATACAGGTTTGATTGTCCAGCAGCTAGAAGGCCACGGAGGACATTTCCCGCGGCATGGTGGCACATAATTAAAAGGGAAAGAGATCACATGTTGGAATTCAGTTGACAATGGCCAACCGCCCCAGCATGTTCTCAGTTCAGCTGATTAGCACTGATCCTGTTACCCTCTTTAATCATCGCTTTGTTTGCCTTCAGTGCAGCCTGTGTGCGCATTCCTGGTGTTTGCCCAAAAACATACAGGAGAAAACAGCAGAGCAGAGGACCAGAGCCAGAAGTCCACGGATCTCACATGGTTGTACTGTTGTTCAGGGTAAGTGTGTTACACCTGTCCACATATAAAATGTAGAAATATACTTGTGCAAGTTTGTTATGTAGGCCTATTCTTTGGACAGCATCTTGTATTTTAGCAATCTAAACTTACTTCAAACTAGGAGACCGTGCAAGTCATGCTCCACCTGGTTATGCAATACCTGCTGTACCCATTATTGTCAGAGTACGCATTGTACCCGCCTGTGTCCCTTTTATACCAATATGTATTTCTCTGTATCTGTCTGTCCTTTAAAGCCGATACATTGAGATCCCTGATGGCATCAGTATGCCAATACTGGGTCTCGAAAATACCCGAGATTCCATCCATAAGAAGTGACTCCGGGTCCAGGGCGGCCCACTACCATATGTCTTGGGCTCAGGGCTCCGACAGTGAAATGACGGTTCCACTAATAGATTGGCTACTACTAGCGAAGAGATCTGGTGTAGAGGGAAAAAAGGAGAGGGACAGGCTCCTGAGGGACCCTCGTCAAATACTGTATAGGGTTTTTAAATAGACTGGTAGGTTGTGCACTGTCCCTCTGTATTCTAACAGTGACATGAAGCTCTAAAAAGAGCACACCTCTCCCAGATCGCATGTCATCCGTAACGTAGATCTGTCACTACTCACAACTAAATATCATTTTTCCTCTCTTTCATTTTGCCTCCCCCTGCCCCTGTCTCGTACTCCCTCCTCCCAAGGGTGGCTTTGAAGTAAATAGTGAAAGGATCCCTGACTGTAGCAAATTACCCAAGGACTGAAACATTTTTGACATAAGTCCTGAGAGACGGGGCAAGCCACTTTTCCTGGCGGCCCCTTTGGCGCGTTTAATCTGCGGCTGTTGGAGACAGCAGCGATGACAGAGTGATGGGGAGGCTGGCCGCGCTTCCAGGTCCAGCCGAGACGGACAGTGGTGGAAGGAAGAAGCACTCAGGTTTTCTTTAACTTAAGTAAAAGTAGCAATAACATAATGTAGAAATGCTCTGTTGCAAGAAAATGTCCTGCATTCAGAATTTTAGCACCAAATGTAAAAGTATTCAATATGCAGAATGTCCCATTTCAATTCTTTCCAAATTTGTCAATCTTTCAACAATAGCAGATCTCCAAGGCCATGCAAGGTTGTGCGTCGCAGTGTGACACATTGTGAACTTCTGGATCTTATTTTTTGAATATTAAGTAGGCCTATAGGGATGTATCTTTTGTAATGTATCCTATCCTAGTATATATTAAAATTGGCTAATGGGTGGACCGGCCAGAGTTCCCAATGCAGCTACGCCCAAATATGGAATGTATTGTCTAACCTCAATGTGTTGTCATGGCATCAGGCACAAAAAAATGAGTCAGCTCCATAATAGTATCGGCACAAAGGGCTGCATGCCCTTCGGTCGAATCGGCGGTGCCATGTTGGCGTGAGGGTCGAGGTGCAGCCCTATAGATGTGCGTCCCGAACCTGTAAATCTGCAAATAATTGTAGTGGAGCATTGAAGTATAAAGTATTGAAAAATGGAAATACTCAAGCAAAGTAAAAGAACCTCAAAATTCTACTTGAGTAAATGTTCTTAGTTGCTTACACCACTCAGATTCTGAAGCAAGGAGACATCATCTTCCTGCCGTTTGCTTCATCAGACATGAATGTCCAATTAGTCTGGCAGCCGACAGGCTTCTTTTGTTTAAAGTGGTAAATTTGGTATATAGTCTTTTTTATTGGCCTAAAATATTGTTTATATACGTACTTTCATGAATCCACTTGCTGACCGTCTGTCGCTATTGGGCAATTCTTTTATAGGGGTTTCTTGACCCTACCATTATAATCCTATGGCAGGGAAAAAGGGCAAAAGAAAAATGCTTTAAGTAGCATATAACATTTCAAACTAGGGGGGTTCCATGATTCTGACTCCATTCCAAACATTAGTTTTGCACAAAATACACAAATTGGGCTAAAAACAGCCATAGGAATCATGACAAATGTGATGAGGTCAGCACATTTGGTGTGGCTATGGCTGTTTTTAGCCCAATGAGTGTATTTTGTGCAAAACAAATGTTTGGAATGGATTCAGAATCATGACAAAACCCTAGTTTGACATGTTACATGCTACTTAAAGCATAAAAAAAGTTTGTCATTTTTGCCTTTTTTTCCCCCCTGCCATAGGATTATAATGGTAGGGTCGAAAGAAACCCCTATAAAAAAATTGCCCAATAGCGACAGCCGGTCAGCAATTGGATTCATAAAGGTATGTATACAGACTGTTTTAGGCCAATAAAAAAGACTAGGCCTATACCAAATGTGTCACCCGTACAGCTCGTCTACCCGACTAAATTGTTCAATAATGGATCCCAACGAACCCATCTTGAATCATCATCAGTGATGTTTAAGGCATAGCAAGTCACAGGGTTAATTTTTGAATGCAGTGGTTCTCAACCTTTTAATTAAGGGACAAAGCAGTCCACGAAGTGGACTTGGTCCCTTCTTATTCTTGGCAGTTTTTTTCTTCTTCTCCTTCCGCCAAAAATAGCTGTTCTGTCTGAACCATGCAGTCGGTTTTTGGAAACGCGGGAATCTGGTAGATTCAAGGTGATGCCAAACGGTGATGATGCGAAGCCCATGATATTTGTCCAAAGGGTGGTGCTGTAGCACTCACTTGAAAATGCAAACTTTGACCACGCATATCTCACAAACTGTTTGTCAGCAATAAAACTTATATTCACATATGCGTCTCCTCATGCCGAACAACTTTCGTGTTCGGACATTTGACCTCTGACCTTTAGATAATTTTCTAAAAATCATCTAAATATGTATTTCTTTTTCACCTGGAAATAGCAATACTGGCTGAACCGTGCAGTCGGTTTTCACGAAAAGTAGTGGGCAAAATATAGTAGTGGGCAATGCCTACTGGTGATGATGCGAAGCCTGTGACCATTGGCCATAAGGTGGCACTATAGCACTCAATTCAGTACTATATATAGCGCAAAAAGTGCAAATTTGAAAATGCATATCTCATGAACCGTTTGACCGGTGGCAATGACACTTATACGTCTCCTCATGACTTTCGTGTTCTGACTTTTGACCTCTGACCTTTAGATCACCCGCCATATTGAAATATATGAAACACAGTTAAAATGTATAGTCTCTTAGGATCTTTGATCAAAATGCATGAACTTTGGACCCATACGGACAAAAACTCAGAAGCAAATTTGTTTTAAGTGTAAAAAATAAATACAATTGTTATAAGCCGATAAAATTGCTGGTTTGTGAAAATACTTGCCCCTAATACACACATGCAGTGTAATATCTGCTTGGTGTTTCATTGTTAACATCAAAACACCTCGTTCTGGATAGCTCAGTGGTAAAACTCTGGCCCTTGAAACAAAATGGTTGCCGGTTCAAATCCAGCCACCGCCGACTCAGGGTATGAGTCTTCAAGAACCCTGCCTTCTCACAATTTAAACTGACCCTGTCACGATTACAGTCTACTTTTCCCCAAGTTCAGGTATAGAAACCTGAACTTGGGGAAAAGTAGACTAATTTATTGGCTTATTGTGAATATTGTGTGGGCTGTCTCATGCATGGTTTCACTGTGTGGGTGACTGGTTCAGGAGGTTGTCCAATGATCCATAGGTCACAGGTTCAAATCCCAGCTCCTCCTGTCTACATGTTGAATTGTCCTTGGGCAGGACACTGAACTCCAAATTGTGCTTGTTGTGCCTTGCATGGTTTCTTCCACTGAATGTAAAGCGCCTTGGATAAAGGTGCTATATAAATTCACCATTTATTGTTCTTACTGCTAGTCTTCCATGTTTCTAGGGTGTATTGTGCACATTGTGCGGCTTCTCCTGTTTATTAAATATAAAAACAAATCCCCATTTATTGTTCTTATTGTATTATATAAAATTAATATATCTACATAGGCTACACATGACATAAGACCAGCAGATATTTATGTACATGAGATTTTGCATAAGGTGTGAAATGGTAACACGGAAATATGACATAAATGTTGTCTATTTCTGATTCTATTTTATACCTTCAGAAATGTTCAAAAACAGCAAAAATGTAGCAACATGTGAGCTTTTAGATTGACTATTTTGGACAATATTTGAAAAATAAAGACAAATTGATATAATCACAATACGATATTGTCAATAGCGATATCGAGGTATTTGGCAAAGAATATAATGATATTTTATCACCCATCGCTAGTCTCAATGTTTCGTCGCTTTTATTTGACATCTCAAAGCCCCATAAAACATTGATTCTTTTCAGTAAACGAAACAAGGCGGAATAGGGAGAGAACAGAATGCGAGGTCACTAAGTGCTTTGAGGGCTCCTGGGAGATTCATTGTCAAGGAAACATTTTTTTAAAGGTAGACGGGGAAGTAATTTGAGCTGAACAGGAGGGAATCAAATCAGACATTGGTGGCCTGTTTTCCTGGGCCGGACAATTACATCTGACATGAGGCGCTTTTCACTCACGCATCGCTGCTCTCCTCTTTCAGGGCCCGCTATCACACAGCAGGGACCACTCGCTCGCCTTTCTTTCTCCCTCTCAATTTTACAAAGTAATTTGCCGGAGATGATAAACAATGGCTACCTTTTCAGATATCCTATAACTTCTTCTTTTTGGAGGTGGGGGTGGACTTGCAAGCCCCCAGTGCAATCAAGTATGCGAGAGCATCTTGTCAGTCATTTTGCTGGTGCTGTCCAATTTGTAATCCTCCCTGGACTTCTAAGACAATGGTTCTCAAATTGGGGTCCGGAGACCCCCGGAGGTCCTCGTGGGGAGTTCCAGAGGGTTCCCAGCCAAGTAGATTAACCCATGCCTTCTCAGTAGTTTGCACACTTTCAAGATTTTGTAAAAATGTTAAAAAATAGCAGATGTACAAGCTGTGAGCTTATAGCCAACGCATTAACACAACAGTCGAAAATGACAACTTTAATGTCACATCACAGGTTAACAGTAAAATAAATTCACAATAGCATAAAGCTGCAGGTACAGTATGTACATGAGGCACAAGCACGCACTTTTCAGACATGTTAACTACTTAAGCCCTATACTTCTCGAAAGTACAAAGCACCACGACACACTGTGGGCTTTCAAATAGACTGTATCATAAAATGGAGCTTAAGTGGTTCATATTTTGTGTTAATGATCCAAATCTATAATAACTAAAGATGTCAAATAATGGTGTTGTAATAAAAAGTAGCAAATATACCTAAACATTGTACAGTACTTAAGTAAATACTACATACTACTTTCCAAGGCATGTCTGCATTCTGCAGGTTGTAGCAAATGAAAGACAGAACGATGATTATTAGAAAAGGAGGAATTAGAATATATAAACTTCATGTCTCGACTTTCCTTTCCTGTGTGAGCTTCTTGTAATCCAATGATTAAAAAAAACAAAAAAAAACACAAAAAACAACAGAACATAATCAATGAAGCATCTAATAACTGCAGGGCATCTGGAGGGCTGACAGCCAGTCACAGTTGGCTGTTCATGTGTAATCCAAACACCCTTGGATGAGTAATTGGTTTATATATTTTCTTCTTTCTTTTTTTAAGAAAAAGAAAGATAAAGTATCGATGCCAACTTCAAGATGCAACATGACAGCATGTCGGTTCCAGTACAGGCAACAGGAGAGTAGGGACGCTTTCTCTCAGCAAAAGAGCGTGTCAACACAAGGGCTGTCACGAAAGTGTAGTTGACAATTAATTGTCATTTATATCAGTGATTTCCATACTTTTTAGCTCAGGACCCAAAAGACAAGTTTTCCCCAGACCCAAACTAGCAGTAAACTAAATAGCAGATCTACAAGCTCACAACACGACATGTGTTGTGAGTTGTAGATCTGCTATCTTTACTAGTTATTAAACTGTTTTTTAAATAATATTTTTGAAAAATGTTGGAGTTTTTCAATTGATGAGAAGTCATGATTTTTTTTCTAATCTTTTGAAATTAATGTACATTTGTAGGACACAGAAAATAGAGAGATATGTACCGATAACCCATAAAAATGTGTCCCGACCCACTGGGAAACAGCATTCTGTATTTATTAATGTACTAAATATCTTGCTATAAAGGCCTTATGACGGCCTCGATTGACCTCATACTTGGCATGTGTTTGTGTCCCATGCAAGCAGAGGGTTGCGCGGTGTCGAGTGGGCATTCGTTCGGACCGAACGGTTCCCGAGAACAGAAAAACAGATGTCTGTATCTGGTAAAAGGAAGGCAGTGGAGTATCTGTCTGATCTGTCTGTCTGTCTGTCTCTGTGTGTGGGTGCACGGCATCGGCTTCACGGATTGGCCGAGTTACGTGATGTTGGCGCAGTTGCAGTGATGGCATACACAAGGCCTATATAGTTCTCAACGATGTGTCCGAGGACCAGCAAAGGGTCCAAATTGGCCTAAACGTGTCTGTAACTCAGAGAGTGTTAAAAGTAGAACCAAATGGACCCTTACAGGTCCATTTGGCTCCATTCACTCTCAGAGTTAAATTAACACTTGTGAGTATGTTGTATACAGTGTAAATTGGGGTAAATAAAGTGTTCCATTTGTAGCCTACACACTCTGTGTTAGACCCATAGGGACATTTGGACCCTAGTGGACCCTGGACCAGACAGTAACCTAGTTAACAGCAGTCATGTGGGTGCTTCTGTGCTGACCCTGGGTCAGTCGGTGGCCAGTACTAACAGCCACAAAGCCCCCCTCAACGCCGCTCCAAACAATCAGCGACGATTTGAGCAACAACAATGAAGGCTGCAGGACGGTATTTGGCACACTGAAGGCATGTAATTTCCTCTTTTAACTCAGAGCTTGTTGCTGCATGGAGCCACTTGTGTTGTACTGCGTTGGGAAACCCCAGCTCCTCCGCCAGCGGAGCGGAGTGCTTCACTTATCAAAGTGAACCCAACGCAGCACTCAGTCAGTTGCATGCCAGGTGTCAGCAGCGCGTTAGGACTACTACACAATAAAAAAATGCCACATTTTTTCCGCGGCGGTAATGCTTGAGTGAGTGGTCTATAAATCGCATGAATGTGAGCTTGATTAGCGCTGCCGTCTTCATTCATAGTTTTAAGCCCTGTGCAAACGCTACTCAAGCCACCCAGTTGTTCTCTTCCAAATATTGCAACAACGCTATTAATCTGTATATGGAGTTGGACAGACACATTCCGATGGACAGAACTAAATCTATCATTTTTAACAAGTTATGTCATAGATAATTTTATTATATATCGTTGCTGTAGGCACATATCTTATCTCTGTATTTTAACTTTGTTTAAAACTTTTTATAATTACTTGATCATACTAGCAGATCCATAAGCTTGAAACGTGCTTTGAAACACGGTGCGGGCTTGAAGATCTGCTACCTTTGCTACTTTTTGAATTTGAATCCTGAAAAGTAACAGGTTTCCACACCCGACAGAGACGATATGCATTGAAAGCTTGGCCTCTGTTGCAGAAATCCCCATCAAAAGGCCTGTCAAAGTTATGACAATCACCTATCACAACTATGTGAGATCATTTAAGCAATTATTTTTGCATAATCGTCGTAATGGTTTTCCTTAAATCCATCTGTTTAAAAATGTGTATTAATGGCGTGTAGGCCTATGTCTATTTTTTTGGAAGGCGTGCCTGCACATACGAAAACATGAACCATTTAATCTTTGTTTAATTTAGAAATTCATCAGAGAGAGGCTCACTTCTCTCTCTCATGATGATTTAATAATAATGGCGAGGTCCGAGAGGACGCACGATAGTTATAGTTTCTGCCGCTCCCCAGCCCATCATGATGATTTTAATTATTGAAGTCACCACTCACATGATGTGAGGCCTTATACGTACATGAAAGCCTATGCTCTAGTTTGTCATATTTCTATGGTGTCGTGTTTAAGGCTTATGTGCGGCCTACTAGAGGACATCATCTGAGCATGTGCAACACCATGGAGGCTACACCATGAGTAAAATTTCCATCCGAGAAATCCAGCCATTGTCAGCCATCTGTGTATTTAAGTTATCCGTCACAATAAATGATCAACTAAAATGTCATGATTATGACAACTCTACCCATCAAGGGTGGAATTCTAACAGAATAGAGATAAGGTGAGGTTAGGGGGCCCCTAACGGGCCCAATGAGTCTAAGGGGCCCCGAAGGGCCACACACTGACCTGTTCTCAGCAGTATGAGGTTACACATCCACATCATCAAACCTTTTTTCACAAGCGCACTCTTGCTCCGGTTTGTAGTGACATCGGGACCCTGAAGGTCACCTACCAAACGAAGCGCTGGCTGAATTAAAGTGGACAAGGCGAGTATTTTTAGACGACCCGTGCAACACTGGCTATTTTTAACAGCAGCTTCTGGTCAGTAATCTGACCCATGTGACCTGTTAACTTCTTCCTGTTTCCTAGAAAGGAGTGGAGGGTGCAAAGTGTACCAAGGTTTGTCCCCAGGGCAGTGGAGGAAGAAATACCCAAAGTATTGATATAAAAATAAGTATACTCAAGTTGTTGTTTTGTTTTCAAATATTTTCAAAATGTGTCAAAATCGGAGGGGAAATGGCAGATCCACAAGCTCGGCACGCACCATTTTTGTACTTTTATTTTGTTACTGTGAGTACATTTCGATGCCAGTACCTTTGTACTTTCACTCAAGTTACATTTTGAATACAAACCATTTTGCGTAGTAGAGTAGAGTATTCTTCATATTTTTCATATTGAGTAGTTCTTCCGCTACTGTGGGAGAGAGACGGGGTGTGTGTGACATGCAGACCTGTGTGCCCTCACTCATCTGCATCTGGTCCTTTTGTGTGCGATACACATCTAGTGAGGGTCAGAGAGGAGGGAGGAGATCACGGGCGGGTTCGGGCCGGGCCACGCCAAGGGAGCCTAGGGCTGTCACGATCATAACATTTAATTTGTTGTGCAAATAATCATGATTTACGTGTTGTAGTGTGCTTTTGGCGTTGAACATTATAGGAACACTCTGTTTATAGGCTATTAGGCTTTGTCAACAAAGACTGCACGCAGGGCAGACATGCATGTGCATAACTTGCAGACATTACTGACAATGATGACTGGTGGTGTCAATAGTCAAAAAATAAATCATACTTTTGCCAAAACAGGCCAAGCATTTGACCATCTATAATGTCTTCAAAAACATTTAAAAAATAGCAGATCTGCAAGCTCAAGGGGCGTCTCAATTCTGACAATCATGAAAAAGTAACTGTGGTTATCTCAAATAATTGCGATTAGGCAATTATGTAGTCATTGTGACAGGCCTGTGTGTACGTCCTGGCATGGAAGCAAGAAGAACAAAAAATCCCCTTGCCTGAACTGTGGTCTCTCTCTCTCTCTCTCTCTCTCTCTCTATCTCTCTCTCTCTCTCTCACACACACACACACACACACACACACACACACACATAC